>JBBMOC010000028.1:3510825-3645230 GCA_037975185.1 Centropyge bicolor
TCTTTATCAATGAGCAGAGGTGAGGAGCTCTGTGGGAAGAAGATACAGGAACACTGTACAAAAAATGACCCTGAAAACTGCTTTTACTTTTCTTTTAAAATCACTGCTGGGCTTCAATAATTTAATATTTTAACATAAATAAATTTACCTGCTCAACATAAAATTACTTCTTCATGCACAAATCCTAGACAACATTTATACCTTGTGACCCTGAAATGCTCAGCTGAAACAACATATATTGATAATCATGTAAATGATTCATCAGGTTCATTCTAAGTGGGAGGTTTGAATAAATGCACAAGCTGTAAAATCACTGTGTCACAAATAAACCTACTCCTCATCAGGTTTGGATTCATTGACATCAGGGTGGACGTCTGGGAGAGACAGTGTGTCCAACTTTTATATAAAACAAACATTGGCAACACTAATTAATTAATAAGTTAAACATACAGAAGACACACAGCAGTGTAACTTTACACATTTTTATATAAGCGTCATAATGAAGGCTTGACACACATGCTCTCACATCCAGGGATGGTTTAACACGAGCAGAACAGCTAAAAACACATAGACAAATTCAGAGGCTCTAGTATTGTTCATTTATTCATCATTTTCACACTGCGGAGCCTCTTCCAGGGAGACGGTGGAAGAGAGAGAGAGAAGGTGAGAGAACGACGTGCAGAAAGGAAACAATGCTAATGTGAGACTGAAGGGAATGTCATCAGTTCTGATGGTGATGCAGGTCCAAAGTTATTAAAATTCATCCTGAGGAGAACATGAATGTTTGCACCATATTTAACTACAATTCACTGAATAGATGTCAAGTCATTTTACTCCACAAGACCAGAAATGTCAACCTCATGGTGGAGCTGGAAGAAACATCCTCAGAGTTATTAGGATACATCATCTGAGGACCATGAATCAAAATCAGGTGACACTGTCATACAGGGCCTGCAGAGGAAGATGGATGTCAACAGGACATTGGACTCAGGAGACTATTGTTCTTTCCTTCACATGCATTTTCTTTTTTAATTTTTTGGGAATTACGTAACAAAGTAGTCATTTTAATCAATACCCAATATTCCTCTCTTATGAACTGAGGGTTATGTTGCATCATTATTGTGTTTTATCACATGATGATAAAGCAGCAAAAGAGACATTCATGTATCTGAAAATGTCACAGATTATCCCGTCAAGCAAATTACTGGCAGAGGAGATAAGAGGACCTCCTCCTCTTAGACAGTCTGCAGGGAGGGGGGGACTCAACTCTGCCATTAAGACGAGACAAGTGAGGAAAGGAATAACTGAGTGAATTTAAGAGGAAGATAAATACTGACACAGAGAGCTGCCACGAGTCGCAGTGTTTCAGCGACGACGAACCTGCGAACCTCGAGCGCTCACACTTTTCCCATCTTTGCATCCTCTCTCATAACCCATCTCTCCATCGCTCCCCTCCCCGATCTCCTCCCTCCCTCCAGCTTCCTCCCCGTGTGTCGTTGAACAGGCTGCTGCAGCACACATCATCTATCTGCTGTATGAGGCACTCTGCCGCTCCAATCAGTGTGGATCTGTGTATGAAAGGATTGCATAACGGCTCTACAGAAGCGGGGGGGGGGGGGGGGTTGGAAAGGCTGGAGGATTAAGCGTGTTTCTCATCAGGTTGTTTTTTCTCTCTCTTTTAAGTGGTTTGATTACAGTGTGTGGATGCTTTGTTTAACTTGCATCATCACCGCTGCCGTCAATCAACCAGTCGTACTGCGCCATCGCTGCTTCCACTCAGCCATCAAATCCATTTGTCGGTTCATCCCTTTACATGCATGGCTTCATTACTCATCTGTCCCATTCATCAGTTTGTCCGCTCATCCATTTACCTCCTCATCTATCCATTAGTTGAACAAGTATCTATTTAACCCCTTATTATTCCAACCTCCTCCATCCATCCATTCTTCTCTGCCTTTCCATCTCCTGTATTCTGAAATATAAAACTGACAGTGAGTCTCTCTGGCCGTGTCTCAATACTCTCAAATGAATCCCATGCTGCTCTGAACCTAGCGGCTGCGTTCTTGCAAGACAAAATTAGCGATGAGAAGATCGGTTCTTCAAGTAACCTGGTTCATTTTGTCCACCCACCACAAGTGACTCATCAACCATGCTTTTGTTTGCTATGTTTCACAATTTCTCTTAGCTTTTTAAGTCGGATAAATAAACATCTTGGGGAAATGCCACAATCATATAAACACATCCAAAATGGCTGTCATGAACATACATTTGCTAATCTTTGAGTCTCAGGCAACTGTGGGGCCGGTCAGATGATTCGGATAGAGAGTTTCAACGTCTGGCTCACTCTTCAGCTCTCTGGTTCAGCAGGATTGTCCTAGGTTTGTTCCCTGCATGAGAGTCTGTCATTGAGCAGCACTTTCCAGTTCTCTCAGAGTCAGACGTGAACCTGGCTCCGTCTAGAAGCAGGATTTTGGATCCACTTCCGCTTGCAAATCGAGTTAACACGTTCCTCTTTAAGAGTCATTCAGAAAGAATGTTCCTCATTTTCACCCTTTCTGTCTCATTGTGTCCTTCAGCCTCACTTCAACCTTCTTCCAACCTACTGTAAAATTCCTCCCATTTGAAATAATGGTAGGCATGAGGCAGAAAGCTCAGACATTTCCTTTGCCTTAAACCTTCTTATGAGACAGATATGTGGAGTGTTGAGCCATGACCCAAATGGATACACAGAGAATAGAGGATTACAGCAGAGAGAAAGGGGAGCGAAGAGGAGTGCAGAACCACGGCTTGCATTTTTCATTTTGTGCCTCCAACAGAAAGCTATTGTCCTGATTGCCTAAAGCCTTTTATGTTCACAAGCGAGCATGTTGAGTTATCAGCTCTTCCAATTCTTTTTCATGTGGCTATAATGCCTTTTGCCACTAGCAGAACAGAGTGAACATCCAATACAGTTTCATTCATACATGTAAATTTACACCTGACCCAGCATGCACCTGGTGGAATTACATCGTGGTTGTGTGATATCAGGTTCACTTTAGCATGTTTGCTTGGTGGAGTGTTGATCACAGACTCCTCACTAGCGGCGCTGTGGAGCAATGTTTTTTTTATGGTTTAGTCCCTCATTTTGTTTGTATCATGCACAAGGATGCAGACACACAGGTAACAAGGCAATGTGATAATCAACAGTCCTGCCATTGGTTTCACACTGTTCTACTGATCGACAGCTGACAGATGAAGCATTCAACCAACAACAGAGAGGAAGAAGACTGCAAGTGAGCAAACACGGATATAAACAATGCATTATTTAAGATCTTTTAAAAATTGTCTTTGCAAATGTCCCATGAGGAAGGGATTGCATTAAACACATGCTCGGCCTCAAGCATACACACAGTGCACATTAATCAACTTAAGGTGGACGCCCTTTTTACCTACGCTGACCTTGCAGCAGGGTCAGATTAACCTCTGGGCCCTCATCATTTTTTTTCATTAGTGGTGCAAATCACCAAACAATACCACGACGTAACAGTCACACGAAGGACCTGAGACCTTTGGGGCCCCAGGGGATCTGGGACCCTGGGGTTGTTGCCTAGTTGGTGATGCAGCTTTCTCACGTAGTCATTCTTTGTTTTAGTCCATTGTTGTATAATTAACTACTAATGAAGCCTTGTTTGAGCAGTTTTCATTCTCCTCTGTAAGAACACTTTAGAATGTGCTTCATTACATTTGGCTCCACATCTATAATACATGTTTTGTTTATAGTGAACATTTATTTCTATCATTTCATTCTCAGATACAGTGAGAGAGTCAAATGATCCTGTTAAACTTTACAACCATAATTTTCTTTCATTCAGGGTTTTCCTCTCCTGCAGGCTGTGTGGCGCCGACTGATGCTAACAGGAGCTTACATTACTGCTCAGTTGCTTTCTGATTAAAAGCTGCTCAACTTTACTCATCAAGAAAACACTAAAGAGAGTCGACTTTGTCTTTGGCTTCAGTCACTTACGGTGGCTCATAGGGGACAATTGTTCATCATCGCTTTTTTCACTACTTAACAGTTTTTATTTTATAATTTCAAGGAATTTTTAAATCAAGCACTGGTTAATTTTTTATCAGAAAAAATGGGAGGTTTTTAAAAACATTCAATGCAGAAAATCTGGGACATTAATACAGGATGAAAACAATGTGAAGTGCATGTTTACAACTGCTACATGGATTAGCTGTAAACATGTGCAAGTTGTTCTCTAAAGTATTCTGTTTGAAGCTTTGCCAGAGTCTTTATTTGGATCTTCATGTATTCTCATTTGAATACATGTACAACACACGCAATGATATGGTTATTTTGTTTGGATGTGTAGAAATGGACACACACGCACACACGCACAATAACATGCATACAATAGCTTTGAATTCCATGAAAACAGGTTGTTACGGCGATTTGCGCTCACAAACACGGACGGATAAATAACCATGCACACACATACATATTTATTACTTTAAATGCTTTGTAGTATTTTTTAAACATGTACCATGTTGCTGCAACTCTGTTTTGATGTCACAGTCACACACACACACAAACACACACACTTACATACAAACTCAGCAGTGAAAAAAATGCTGCGTATTGATACAAACACTGTAGTGCTTTGGCATTTTCAACAAGCACTCACACATTCATCTGTTGAATACATAATTAGTGCAGTTTGTAATTCTGCTGGTGCTGCTTTGGCTCGAACACGCCGGACTGTGTGTCACACTGATAAATATGCAGCACTTTACTGTAAGAACTGACTCCTTCTGTGATCAGGAGAGTTTTGGCTCTGATCATTGTTTTCTTCAACCCGATGAGTCACCTTCAGATTTTAGCCTGCAGATGACTGGCTTCTCTTTCCAAGCTAATTATCTTACAGTTTTTGTGAGTGATGTTCCTGCAGTGTGAAAACCAATAATTTGCCTCTTGTGGAAGGAAAGTAGTGACACACAGCAGTTGTAGTAGTTTATAGAGTTTGATATGACTGGAGGGAGGCTGCTGCTTTTTTATATGATTATTTGCATTCTTCTGCTAATAACTGGTTTGCTTGAGGGATATTTTCTTATGCTTCTTTCATTCAGTTTTTATGACCAAATTAAAGAGAAAAAAAAGAAAAACTTTGCCAATGAGAACCACAAGGTTTTGCTACCTAAGTTGATGACTTTCTTTGCCAAACAGCGACAGAAATGTGGCAAAAAATGTACTGTTGTCTGCTCCATCATCAAGTGTAGATTGAATGTGTTTTTTTCATGTGTTGCTTCAGGTATATTCCTTAGTTTTCAGTATTAGTATCTTAAATGTATGTGCTGCTATTTTGTCATTCGGGAAAGTTCTGGACTGTTGGTTAGAAAAAAGAAAAAATTTGAAGATGTCATTTTGGACAAATTGTGATGAGCATCTTTCACATTTTTCTGACATTTCAAAGACTAAACCATTAATCATGAACTCAATAATAATACCATCATGGATATAGTGGATTGGATAGATTGGAGTGGAAGGCATCTGTCCTGGTCAGGGTGTAATGACATAATATTTTAAGTTTCAGACTTCTCTATGTACTAAATTTAGTATAGCTCACCTTGATTGTGTGTTTGTGAAATGACACATTTGTCCAGATGTCTCATTCAGTACACTCACAGTGCTGACAGGTTCAGTCATTTAAAGGCTTATTGGAGCTTGTGACAACACAATGCACGACTGATTGATGCAAACCTCCTCTTTGCTGCTGTAAAGGAGAGAAAGTATGTTGCTGTGCATGCTTTTTTTTTTCTACTTACCATATTTTCTCTCCTTTCACACATCCTGTGAAAACTCTAGACATGTGCATACAAAGTGTCCTGGCTTCAATTTCTTGGTGTTAAAATCTTCTCAGATTCATTTAAAGCCTGAATCAAACCTGGCTTCCTCCGCTCCCTCCCTCTGCGTCTGAATCTGATGAGAGCAGCGACCTTGAATTCCACTTGATCTTCCTCACTAATCTTCTGTCGTCGCCTCTTGTTGCCTCTGAGCATCCCGCTGTTGTGCCTGTGTGTGTGTGTGTGTGTGTGTGTGTCATGGATAAACAGAGAGAGGGGGTTTATTTGTGCATTTAGCAGTGATAATAAACTTTATTTGTATCCGTCCTCTCACACAAGAAAAGCAGCTCAAAGTGCTTTTAGTGACATTTAGAGAAAGAGGGGGAAACACAGAACGAGAGAACGAGAGGTGACAAGGTGATCCTGCCAACTCAGCGCCATGGTAACGGTTACCGTGACAGCCAGAGGGATGGGAAGGATAGGATGGGAGATTCCTGACAGGATTGGAGAAACCCTCCCTCCGGTTATCTTCCTCCGTCTCCCCGCGTCTCTCCTTCCAGGGGACTAAACTGCTGAAATGTCCCCCTCCCCCTCCTGGGAGCTCCCGATAATGAGTAGTTGCCAAGGTCACCAATGCTCTCGTCCAATCAGGACACTTCTGTGTATCTCCCTCTTCCTGGTTCTCAGTAATTTGACCTCGGTGTTGCTCAGGGCAGCCGGCTAACAGCAGTTTGTTCTGATCCCTCCGGTGACATGAAAGCCAGGGCACGAATTGAAATTGGCCGTTAGTGACGCTTGAAGTCATGTCGTTGATCCCTGGGTGCTGCTGGCATCGTTGTGCACACCACAAACACAGACAACACACTGGAAAAGGCAGAGGTATAACTGAAAATCACACCATGCTGGTAGAGTTTCCTCTCAGCAAATACAATGATGACGATGAGTAATTGATACTGTCTATATATCTATATCTAAGTAGACACACAGATCTGAGCATCTACTTTGTATTTTCATCACAGTGTTAGCTTTGTTGGTTGAAGTGTCAGATAAGTATAGCGTATTGAATTAACAAAGGTCAATATCGCACAGACTCCATTGATGAAGTTCAAATGCCACATTAAGCTGATGCATACAAATGGCTTCGGACAACATAATCATGTCGTGTGTCGACTTAGTAGAAGCAAATTGACCAATTATTATGGATTGTCACAAAACACTTCATTCATAAAAGAATCCTTTCCAATTTCCCAAGAATGTCCAAGAAGTTTCCTGGAAAGAACTCTGCAACTTGGTACTAATTATAAGGGAGAAATAGATATTGTGTTGGCTTCCAAAAAAATCTAATTAAACAAGTAAGGAATATTATAGTCAGTGCGCAGCAGATTAGCTCCACATGCAAATATGGGAAATGTAAGAAAAACGAGCGATGAAATGAAATTTACTTGAGGTTAAATTGAGCTTTTTCCACGCAAGGACTTTCCCGTTTTCTCTGTAATTACAACCACATTACACAGATATTTCCAGAAAAATAATTATTTGGAAATTACAGACCCCTGAAATGTGTTTCCAGCTGACATAATGAGATGTTTGACTACAGGCAGCAAAGTTTGTTCCAACACAACACAAACATACGAAACACAATATATGGAGCCTTTATTTCACCAGTTAAAGTCATGACATAATTTGCTTCTCTTGTGAACGCAGGATTATTCAACTGCAGAAAACTAAATTATATTTCTGTAACTTTGGTAACTGTAGCTATTTTTGACCGCGATAGTCAAACATCTTAACAGCTGGAGAACTATGTGAAAGACCTGTGATTCAACTTTGAAGTTTCCTGCACAGAAAACGCATCAATCATCTTTATGGGTGTTTTTTGGCTTTAATAGACAGATGACAGTAGGAGGATGGAAAGAAATGACCTGGGACCTCACAGCATCATTTCATGTGAACTGGACTGACAAGTGCATCGTTCTCTGTTTTCACCAGACTGTGACTGTAGCTGGTTAAAGACGTGTTCAGCTCCAGGTATTCGCAGCTATGACTCCATTATTTGCCCTCTGGGACCTGAGGCCTCAAACTTGTGATGTATATATTGATTGGATAAGACCAGGTATTGTGTTGGCATTTCCCATTGGATTCCCGGGGTCAAAGGGTATCTAATGACACGTCGTCTTCGATATGACTGGTCGATATCAGAATTTCTAAAGGTCAGTGTCCAACGGCATCTCAAGGTTAACTTCTAACGCGTGTTAAAGACCTTTTGAAACCACAGGACGACTCATTCAAGAGGAGGGGAAGGAGCTGAAACTTGCTCTTGCCTCCGTCATTGCCAGCAGCCTGTAAAGTGTTGCACAACATGAGAGAGATGTGTATGTTTAAGCCTGCCTGGATGAAAATGGCAGCCAACTGTCACTGGCACCAACAAAAGGAAGTATAGGGAACTGAGCGAGCGAAGGCGTGAACAGAGCCAGAGGTTTAAATCTGCCTCCTCACATCCCTTTGTTTCTCCCCTGCTCCGCTGTACGCCGGCCAATACAGCGAAAGCATCATAAAAACATAAACCCTGAATAAAGAGCACAGAATAGAGACCATTAATTTGCCCTCTCTAACGTCTCTGTTGATTACACTCCTGTTCCTCCTCCGCCCTCACAGAGTGGATGGTCTTTTACACATGAGCGCTTTAATTTAATTGCATTATTTCAGCATCTCCCTATTATGCTGTTGTATTAGCGGTTATGATTGTACCCATCCACTTTCCTGCTCCTGCTCCCAAGTGGGAAAACACAAGCTTGACCTTGGAGGGGTGAACTCAGGGTGTGTGTTGCTCGTACTGTGTGAGGGTCTGTGTTATATACTAACTCCTCTCTCTCTCTCTCTCTCTCTCTCTCTCTCTCTCTCTCTCTCTGATTATAGGTTGTCCTTTTACTCTGCACTGTCAGATACAGGAGTTGTTGAAATAAAATTGCTAAAAAAAAAAAAAAAACTGAATAAAACTAAATAAAACACTCTCTATGTCACATACATTACTTAATTTAAATCACTGAGTTTTGACTCCCCGTCTGACCTATGACAATAAGACAGCTGACGTTAGCTGGACCCATTCTCTTGTTAAAGTGCGACAAAAACACCATAGGAGCTGCCAGTCGCTCGGCAGGTGTTCACACAGCTCACATGCAAGTAACATCTAGAAGCAATCTGTGCTAATAGTGTCAGTGTGCATAGGATATACACTAGGCTTCCTGTCAGTGCAGAGGTTGACAGCAGTTTGATCAACTTTTGAGAAATGGAAAAATAGGTTGCAGTATCATCATGTTTCTTTTGGTGATTTAAAATTCAGAATGTCTCTGGATTCACTGACTTTAAGAATGACAGTGAATCCAGCTGCACAACACATGACACTGAAGCATCTTTTTGCTAAGTTTGTAGTGGTTTGATTGTTTTCATTCATCATTTTTTTCGAACACATGTTGATATCGTGTGCTTGAGTTCAACCCTTCTGCAATCCAGGAATTTGCTCAAAGGATTCAACAAGAAAAGATGTCTGTCAGCATCTTTAGTAGCATCTCAAATTCAAGCTAAAACTGGTTAAATATTATGAGATTTTTATGAGATTTGAGCAACATATCTGGCTTCAGAAGTTTGAACTTTTGACAAAAGAATTTCAGTGTCTTTTAATCCCCACAGCTACAATAACCTTAGAATGACTGAGAAATGCATTTCGTCACTGAACCTGCAGCTTCATTTCCATCAGCAGCAAAGACACTGTTGATTTTCTACTTTTTATCTTTTATAATCTCCCTCAGTCTGTGTCTAGAAAAACATCCTCCTGTGCTGTTACAATAATCATTGAAGTGATTAAACTGCAAATATGAACTAATTGCATATCACAAACACTGATTTAATTGCTCAGACGACGCTGGGTTGTCTGGACAGTTTGCAGACTGAGGCGGCTGAAGTCACACAGATACTCATTTGTGTTACTATTTTGTGGATTTTTACATAGGATATTTGCATTTCTTAAAGTACTCAACATATGTGATCATTCAGGAACTCTCTGCTTTATATGAAGACAGGAGCTGTGGGAGGCTGAATACACAGATGTGTGTTTCCCTCTGTGTTGTATGTGACCTTTATCTTAATGGTAAATCTGATCCTCACTTAAGAGAGGCCATTTATCTGTTTTCTGGATAATGAGGAAGTGGCACACACATATATCCTACACACACACACACACACACACACTGACACATGCACACTTTGAACAGACACACACATCCTGTACGGTCGACTCTCTGCGCCCGTGATAATGAGCTACACCTTCTTTCTGTCATGTTCACTTATGTCTCTCGTCACCGCACCACCTCCGCACATTGTGTGTTACAGTGTGTGTGTGTGTGTCCTCTCAAACTTCATTCACCTGTTTCTCCTGATGAATGACGGCATATTTCTACATTTAAAGCAGCAGTAAATTAAAGGAAGTAAACCTCTGAGTCGAGTCACAGCCGACCACCAGCTTCTCTCTGATGGCGCAAATATAAAAGATTATCATGATGATTATTAAAAGATTATTGAAGACTTTCTGTGTCTGTCTCCGTTGTTGCTGTGGAGAAGAGTCCAGCCTCCCACGCAGCTCCAAACATCTCCTTCAGTCTTGTTTGGCAGTGAAAAAAGTCTTTTTTTTTTCTGAAAAGTTCAACCTTCCACAGCTTCTGAAAGCACTCTCCTCTGCTGAAACTGTACTTGTTTGAGAGTGGTGACCTTTTGTGTGTCTCGTAGGTGCTTTCATGTACAGTAGTTAAGACTGGTGACTGCTTTTGAAAAATAATTCCATGTATGAGGATAGACTGTGCTGAACAATGGAAAAAAAGGGCAGAAGGAAATAAACCTGTTATAGTAGAAATATTATAACTAGATTTTAATTTTATAATTTTAATGTGACTTTTTTTGTGATGTTGTTTAAGTGTCATAATTTTTTATAAATAATTGATATTATTTTCTACCACAGAAAAGTGAAGCTTTCATGTCTGTCAACCTTCAAAGACATTTTCAGGGGCTTGTAGCATTTGGAATTTTTACATCTTTCAAATTATGACATGTAAGATTTTGTTCATAGGAAAATGAGACACTGCCCATGAATCTTGTTGCAGAATCTCTGAATCTGAAGAAATACTAGAGTGAGAGGGCTTGAACACAAATGTTCCTGAGCACATGTAGTAATCTCCTTTATACAAGTTTGACAAAGTGTTTAACCTCTCTCCATCCTCACTTGTGAACAACTGAGTATTCCCAGGATGAACCTTTCACACCCAATCATGATCCTATCACCTGTTACCAATGAACCTGTTTACCTGTGGAATGATGCAAACAGGTGTTTTTGGATCACAAAAACCACAGTCCACAACTTTCACAGTCTCTTATTGCTCCTGTTCCAACTAATGTGTTGCTACAATCAAATTCAGACAAAGCAGATACACAGCATCCGAGCTGTTTTTGAGTGGAAAGTTAAATCACTGGAGGCACACAAAAGCACAGTTTTCAGCTTTTGGTAATTTGCTATTCATGAAGCCAACTTTCCTCCACCTGCAGCCTCCCTCTGTGATCACTTACATGTGAGTGTGGCCAATCACTGAATACAGGTGTTGTTATTTATTGGGTTTATATTTATGCTGTCATGTGACTTCAGAGGTATAAAATAGTGATGTGAGGGCTCAGAGCAGCCGGAGGAGCTTTGACTAACAAGCACACGTTGTTGTTGTGAGCTCTTTGGAAAGAAGCATGTAATTTGCATGAATCTGCATCACCATGTCCAAAACATCTTTGCAATGTCGATGTCAGTCAAATGTGGAGATTACATGTTGGGACACTTATTGTACAGATTTATCATTCTATTGTGGAAAAATATGTTGAATGTTTCAAGGTCTTAGTTTTATCATAGAGCGTGAGAAGTGGACGACAAGAGCAATGAAAAACAGCATCATTCTCTCTTTTTCTTTCCAGCCACTTAATCACTGCTGTAATGGAGGTTAATTACTGAGGCTGAAGTGTCCACTGTATGTAAACTCTGCATACTGACAATTACAGAGGAATGAAAGGGGTGAGAGAGGACAGACAGGACATGAAAGGATGAATTATACAGTTTGGATAAGAACAAAATTAGAAAAGATGACAAGAGGAAAACAGGAACAGGGAGGAAATAAAGTGAAAGAAACAATCACTCAAGTCATTTTTTGACATTTTGCTGCATCAAGGGAAATTAAATTAACTGAATTAAAGTTGTTCATGCCATTGATTTTTTTTTTTTTTTTTTACTTTGCACCATAAATCACAAAACGCAGTAACCAAGCGAGTGAGAGAGAGAGAGGATTGGGAGTAAGACAAGAACAGAAATAGTGTTAAGGCTGGCAGTGCTCTGCAAACAAAATCCAACCTGGCATGTTAATGGTGGGTTTGCGTCAAAAATGAATCACTGCTGCTTTGGCTTCGATCACTTCATTGTGTGCAGCCTGGACGTCTGAATGTGTCCAGGATTTCATAGTTTCATTCACAGCCCCTCATGTATGGATCCAGATCAGTCTCAGTATTAATGAATGCACATGGGAGCATTCACTCATGTATTTGGGGATTTGTGTATAAATGGCTGTCTTCACATAAGTATTTTTCAGTGCACACAAAAATAGTTAGCATTGTATACAAATATAAAAAGAGATATTAAAATCGTCTGCAAAATCAGATTTTGGGTTTTCTGCAGTGTGTTCTCCCAAGTTCCAAAAGTTCAGTCTGTCTGTTTTACTGTCTCCCTGAGTGTCTGCTGACATTTTATCGAGGCATCATTACGCCTCAGCTGAAGTGCATCTCAGATGATCGAACAGCGTCTGCCCTCAAAACCCTTCCTGCATTGAACTTTCTAAAATTCAGAAATCACACCCACTTCACTCAATGATTACTCAGGTATGCAGAAGTGATAACAGACTTTTAACTTCTCTCTCAGTAGACTTGTTGTATTTCCCTTCTCTGGCTGTTCGGAGCATCTTCAGGACTGTCAGGCTGTCTGCTGGCCTGGCCGGCTGATTGTTTGACTGGCTGGCTGTTTGCTTCCCTGGCTGACGACTGACAACCGGCTGGAAGACTCGTTTATATTCCACCTGCCAATTTCTTCTCCTTGCCTGTCGGCCTACCTACCATCTGTCTTCCCCACCGCTTTCTATTGAAGGGAAAAGAAGAAGTCGCAGCAGTAAATGTGCCATTCTTGACAAACACGGTAATGCAGCCTTCATCTGAGCCAATCAGTCATAAATATCTGACTTGTATTTCACCTGTAGCATGTAACTGATCATCCTCACACGTTCTGACACAATTCTGCTAGCAATGTATAAATCTGAGGAAAAGCCGGATGCAGTAAATAGCAAAAGTTGACAAATTATGAGTGCATCTTTTTGCAACTTTGAAAATTTGGAACGATACAAATGTCAGATTTTATAGTGGAGGATCTGCATGTCTATGCCACAATTTCTAGTAAACAAACTCTGAAGGAGGAAAGGGGCAAAATGGATTATGTGAGATGACAGATTATTTACAAATGGAGATAACAGACTGTCCTCTGCAATGCTGATGTTCACTTTGTTGCATTCAGTAAACAGCATGTTAACTTTCATTGCCATAAACAGGAAGATGTGTGATGTCATTATAGCACAGTGGGGTTTCATCATGGTGAATACTGGTATAAAGTGTTCAACTATGGAGACTGTGTTTCAAGTCTGTCTCCTCACCAACAGTAAACACTGGTGTCCCAGCAGCCGGGTCCAAACATGGGGTCAGTCTTGATGGTGGCAGCCCAGAAGAAAACCACAGTCAGTCCGCTGACTTTGTTTCTGTCTGTTTAATAATATACAACAATCCTTATATCCTTATGAAATCATCAAATAAGTATGAGGGCTTTTCAGTTTGACAGATTTCATTAGTTAATTTTCAGGCAAATTCTGAAAGATTAAACCGTAGAAAGGTGTGACTCTAAGCTGCACTCAGACTCCTAATAGCTCCTTCCTTCTAATAGCACCTTCTCCTCCTGTAATACTTTCTCATTTTGAGGTGAAAATAATCCCATTTATGTCTGTTCACACTTCTGCACTATTGCTCTGATTTCATTACCAACTCTTCCCTCTAACATGGTCACTTTGAGGCAACAGGAACACTGTCACCATGTTCTCAAATCTCAGCCCTGACCTGCTCCATTTGTTTTTCCTGTATTGTTGGTGACCTACGAACGAATGAGGTTGAATTCTATGTGTAATTATTCTGTCTCCATATGAGTTAAATAGTGATGATGGAATAGCCCACATGGTTTGTAGGAGGAGCAGGTTTATTCTAATGAATGTTTTCCCTCTCTAAAATTGATTTGACCCAAATTCTGGATGAGACTACATTAAGTATCTACTTTACAAAATTCTACACATTTTGTGGTTTTGTGTGTTGTTAAGGAGGAGACAGTTTACCGTCTCTCAGGTCGTCTTCCTGTTCATCTCTGCAGCCTTCAATTACGCCTCCTTGCTAACTTTCCTATACCTCCCGTCACCCTCGAGCCTCTGCTTTTTTTGCACTTCCCAAAACACACTCCGCTCTTGACTTGACTTCACAATGAGGACAGGATGTGCTGCATATGCAAGACACAGACCCAGTGTCTTGCCATGGAAAAGAAATGCTCTCTGGATCTGTTTTTTTTTTTTTTTTTTTGTCTTTGCAAACATTATTTATCCAGGGAAGGGAACGTTGACCAAGCCAGAAAATATTTTTCAAGCAACTTCCTGCTAAAAATAATGATGGGAGCTGCCCAGTTAATCTCATCTGCACTGAGGCTTCAGCAACAGCACACACCTATAATCCAACAAGTGCTGCTCGCTGGTGCACCTGTAAGAATCAAATCTAAATATATAAAACATACGATGGACGTTTTTATTCTCTATTGCTAGTATTTACATTTGGATTAGCTTCAGACTTTCACCTTCAACATTCATGAACTCAGTTTAGATTCCAACTCAAATTTCTTCTTTGGTATAGTTAGTTCAAATTATTCAGTGTTCATCGATATAGAAACACAATAGCCTTCTGGGTAATTTTATGATGTCAGAGGTGTGACATATATCTGCAATTAAAGCAATACATCAGTTTGTTATAGTAAATGTCTGTTAATGCTCTGATATGATGGATGAACCAGAGCTGCGTTTGATCTAGTAATCAAAAAAAAAAAAAATCCTCTCGCCCATTTGACACAAGGTTCATAGTGTCTTAACAACATTTCCTGTAATTGTATGACTCCATTTCCTCCTGATGGCAGCGTGTCATCTGGTCATCTCTCTGCGTCGCTCTGAGGAGTGACAGCCGGATCACGAGGAGTAATTGCTGCTCTCCTCATAGCTTCAAATCATTTCAGCAGCCTGTCTCATCTGATATCATTCCTTCGCCTAACGTAATGACATTTAGGACTCTGTCATCAAGCAGCTCGGCCCGGCAAATTAACTGGCCGACGTCTTAATCCTGGGAAGATTAAAAGGGGCTAATCATGCCGATGAAATTGTGCAAACTGCGGTGAGATATATGTAGAGAGAGATTAATGACAAATTTCATTAATAGGTGGAAGGTCGGTCGTGGTCAAAGAGTTTCCTGAAAAACCAGGGATGCATGGATGAAAAAAAATCCATCTTGAAGTGGTTTGTGCAGCACTCACAGATGGTTTGAGTGTGTGTGTGTGTGTGTGTGTGTGTGAGAGAGAGAGAGAGAGAGAGAGAGAGAGAAAATCCCCTTCATTAACGAGCCCTTCCATGTGCACTGAAGCCGCTCGGAGCAGCAGTGAGTCAGCGCTGCTTCTTGTGTTGAAGGAACAGTGACAGAAACGCCACAACATGTCAGCTGAATTATGAACGAGTGTGCGCTTTGTGGAAAATCACACTCAACTCACGCACGCAGGTGCACGCATGAACACCAACATGCGGAGAGGCAGGGAGCGAATGGAGTGTGCCAGCGATCGCTAAACACAAACAGTCAGCAAATGCACACACGCCGAACACATGTGCACACCCGTCACACTGCAAATCGATTGTGTTTCGCTGGTTGGACACTTACTTGACATGTTTTCCTGCACTTAAGCACTTGTGCCTGTTACTTTCTCTTTGTGCAGAAGTAACACGTCATTATGTTAGTTCACAGTGAAGAAGTCACACTTGCATCAGTGGTCAGCCATTCACAGTTTCATTGGCGCATTGATGCAACATCCAGTCCACTACCAGCTCACTAGTAGCATCCACTTATCCTCAGGAGGTCATCAGTTCAGCTGCTTCAGTTTCAGGATCCTGGTATCACACTGTCACGGCTGACTGGGGCTCCTCAGTCCAACGAGACATCTTTAATGTTATCAGTAACACCTGTGCTACCATGTGGAAAAGGTCTGTTCTCCTCTGTTTCCTGCCTTCACTCATCACCTGATTCCCACACTCACCTGTGCACCTGCTCCCAATCTGCCAATCAGCTCTCCAGCAGATACACCTGTCACGATGCCTCAGCTCCCTGCCAGATCGTCTGCTCTGCACTCTTACTTGTTATGACCACTCGCCTGTCTTTTTGAACTATTTGTCTGCCGTCCTTTTCTTGGCAAACCCAGGCTGCACTTTACCGGCCTTGTGTTTGAGTCCATTAATTTTGAGTCTATTGCCTGGAACACTAAACTTTTACAGAAACCTGTATGACCTAAAAGTTTTCACTATTATTCACTCCACCAATCCAACCTGCTCCTGAGGTGTTAAAGCTTCTGGTATATGCTCTTTACTTCAACATATTTAATCTTTTCTTTTATTAATTTCTGTCAGAGTTGGTTCTGTTGAGAAAAATCTGTTCCCATCTCCCTTTGTGTTCACTGTTTAACTGACCTGTAGAAACATTTCCAAATCAAATCATCTTAATTGCCTGTTGAAGCCATGTGCATTAAAACCCATGTTGTATAATCAAGGTGAATATAAAAATTTACTTTAAAATTGTAAGAAATTAATAGTAGAAGTTGAAGCAGTATGTTAGAAGTTTCATTCTAGAAGTGATGGCAATTTTTTATATTATGAAAAATTCATTCATTCCAACATGCCAACACCTAATCTCAGTGATCGAGATCCTTGAAATTGTACAAATTCTTCTGCCACTTTGCTAAAGTTTGTCTGAATTGGGAGGGGGAGCAAATAGAGACCTATCATGTCGTCGATCTTCTTTAACTATTTCCACTGGGACGTGGAAGGAGAGGAAGCGAAGGATGCAGCAGAAGAGCTCGATGGAGGAGAGACGGGGAGAAAAGAGATCAACTCTGTATTTGATCTTTACCAGCTTGAAATCCACTGGGGAGAAAAGGACAGACAGAAGGAAAGAGAGAGAGAGAGAAAGCGAAGAGGTGAGAAGAGAGATTATGTGTAAACAGGTAGAAACCTGAGAGACAGAGAAACCTACAGGGATTCACAGTCTTCAGCCATGAAGAACAATAACTCCAGTATACACAAGCACAACAGCTGGGCTAATCACTGCTGTCATGGTGTGTGTGTGTGTGTGTGTGTGTGTGTGTGTGTGTGTAGCTCTTTAGGCCTGTTCGCTTATGTATTCCCTCATTATTTATTCATGTAATTTCAAATGTCACTTTGTGTGTAAACCCGTCTGTCTGCTTGTCCCATACGCTCTTATTATGTGTCCTAAACATCTGTGTGCACTCGAGCATCTCTGGGCTTTTGGAGAAGCCTTCTTTATATGTACATCACCAGGCTGTTGTGCATCTGTGTGTATTCGTGCATGTCGACATTTGCTTCTACTGTCGGTGTGCATAATTTTATTGGGTTGGCTTAATGAGAGTGTTTTGAATTTGAGATAGTTTGTCTCTTTGTATGCTGTGTGTAAATGTTGTCATACTGTTGTCACATTGTTTACAGCTGTGTGTGTGTGTGTGTGTGTGTGTATGAGAACATGTTTGTCTGTGACCTTGCTGGTGTGTTTTTGCACATGGATGACAGAAGTTTTATGTACACTACATGTGAGTGTATAAGTGTTTTTTTGACTGTGTGTGTGTGTGTGTGTGTGTGTGTGTGTGTGTGTGTGTGTGTGTTGACAGTGTTCATCCCTTCAACACAACATTCTCTTTGCAGTTTACAATGACATGTTTACAGTATCTGCCTGAGGTCTGATATTGATCCTTAGTTTGAGTTAAAAACAAATCAATTGACAATGATGACTCTCTTGGGTATCAGGTATCATCCAATCAGCTCCTCAAACCCTTTTTCTTATGAATGAAAGTGGGACTAATGCCAACCTTCCCTTGACAGTCAAATTTAACAGACATACTGATGTGAGAGATGTAAAGTGATGTCTTTTAGAATACGAAGTGGGACAGATTATATTGTCTGTGGTGAAGATGAGAAACACCTAAGATAATATAAGTATACTTGTTTAATGCTTTTTACTTTCAAAACTTGCTGCTATATTTATAAGAAGCTTCTGAGAGTCGCGGTCAGTCTGTAACATGTTAACATGATCATCAGCTGCTTTACTAAACTTACATGTTGTCTCACCAGCAAACTAAACATAGTAATTTTTGAGCTATTTGATTTATCCTAGCACAGAATATTAGAAATGTATCATCTGAAACCCACAGTGTGTTTTGCACTGTTGCTTCCATAACCACATTCTCAGCTACTAAACATGCTTTATGAGCATCAGCTGGGTTTGGAAGATGTGACCGGTCAAAACTCGACACAGTATAAAACCCCTCAAGAGTCAAACAAATACAAAGAGATTTGTATTTATATGTGATTCATTCCCTACCTTTTCTATCTTGTGTCATTGCTCATGTTTATATCTGTCAGGATGGTCTAACCTCAGACTTCAACTAAAACCTGCTGTCATCCTGAGCGGCACAGTTCACGCCTCAATAGTTAAATTAAATCAATACTTTATCTCGTGTACTGTTACTAGAAACAAAGTGGAAAATCTACATAAGCGCAGCTTTCATTATTGTAGAGAATATGCTTCTTGAAACTTTCTCTGTTATGATTTGTTGCTGCTAGAATCCGAAGCAGAAACTTTAAAGACCTAAAGGAAGATGTTTGTCTGCCTGCAGCAACTTGCATGAATGTGAAATGTTACCAGTCTCATCTCGGTGGCGGCGCCATGATGGATAAACTTGATCGCCCCCAACACATCTTCAAAACGACACCTTTCACCTGCCTGAGATATATATTCTGTGGAACTGCAATCTCCTCTCGCCTCTATCTCCGCTGATGTGAAAGCGTCGCTGCCCCCCACCTCACCCCCCCCTCCCCGTTTCTTAACGGACCAATTTCTCTCTGCAGCCGCCGTCTCTCATCTCTCTCCCTCTTCCTCCATTTGCGACGGATAGGAGCGCTTGTCGTCCGCAGCTCGGCTCAGAGGTCACACAGACAAGTGGTCGGTTAACGCGGACGCAATGCACGCCCAGGGCACGCTCCAGAGACGGGTCAGCGTGTGCTCCAACACGGAACAATCACAGAAAACATGTTTATGTGAAAAGAGCAATGGTTTCTTCTCTGCTGTGTTTCTCTCTGGGCAGATTGTCTGTCTGTTGACTGATGTGTGAGTCAACAGAATAAGAGCACGAAGCAAAACGTAGACTTAAAGTTAGAGGAGTAAATTAGAGCCGCAAGCGGCGATGATCGGGCCCTCGCGGCCACGCCCCCCTTTGACCTACGCAAATTCTTTCAATAACTTTTAATCGTCAACTCGTCTGCTACACACCCTCTGAATTTGGAGTCGATCCGATTAAAACCCTAGGACAAGTTCGTTCAAATGCGTAGCGTGAAATCGCAAAAATCGGAATTTCAACGTTAATTTGCGAATTTCCTGTTCAGAATACCGGATTACAATTTACATGTCGGGGACGGTCTCGGTCTGGGGTTTATGCCCATAAAATTTCGTGCACGTCGGAGGTTGTGAAAATTTCACGTTTTTTGGGCGTGGTTTGTGGCCACGCCCATTCATCTACGCAAATTCTTTTAATAACTTTTAATCGTCAATGTGTCTCGTACGCACCCTCCGAATTTGGAGTCGATCCGATTAAAACCCTAGGACGAGTTTGTTCAAATACGTAGCGTGCAAATCGCTGAAACGCGACGTTTATCGTTAATTTGCGAACTTGCTGTTCGGAATTCACGATGGTCGTAAGAGACTTTTTCGTAGGCCTTGCAATGCTTGTTATGCCCACCAATTTTCAGGCTTGTAGCTCAAAGTTGCCGGAGGGGTTGCAGTTTGAGGCCCCTAGGGGCCGCCATGGTGCATGTATTTTTGCGCAGACACTGGATTCATAAATTTTCCGACGTGACTGACATTTTTGGCTTGGCGCGATCGCGTTATCTCGAGCTGAAGGCCCGCAATTTGGCGTTAAAGTGTGCGAAAATCATCCTAAGGGTTACAAGAGGTTCCTTCACACTTAGTGTGCTCGGGCCCTAAAAATAGGAAAAAATGTTAAAAGAACAAATGCATTTTGAACCAGTTGTTCTTAAAGTAAGAAATGTATGATAATCTTGGAATAAACCTCATAAGTATGTTTGTCTCAAGGTGAAGAAGCATATCACAGTTTTTGCCCTTTCTCAAACTCCTCCCTGAAACCAAGCTGGTGTCTCCATTAGATAAAGCAGAAATGACCCAAGAAATAATTTCGTGGAAAAAAAAAAATCAGTGTGTCACTGATTCTTTTTTAGCTGTTTGTGAGCCAAGCAGGAAACAAGGAGAGAATTCCAGTTGGATTGGGGATGGACACACACACACATACACACACACACACACTTGTGCTTTGAGACTTGTGAGGACCCTCATTAACATATTGCATTCCTCAGCCCTGACTAAACCCCCAATCGTAATGTAAACCTAATTCTAACCCGACAATTTCAACCAAGTCTCGACCTTCAAACAGCCTTTTGATATTGTGAAGGTCAAAATGTCTTTATTTTCTAAAAATGTCCTCACTGTGTTTATAAAAATGTCCACACACACACACACACACACACACACACACACACATACAACGGCCTGTGTTTACTTCTTCTCATTCTCCACAAATTTAAAGCTTATTTTGAACTTCTAAACCAGATTGATCTTATTTCTGTGTAATTCACTTTGCATCATTTTCAATTGAATATTTATGAAGACAAAGGTCGTCTCAAATTGTCCCTCTCGCATCGTCTTCCTCCTTTTTTCTCCTCCTCTCTTTCTCCATTTGTTACAGAGGGGTATCTGCATTTGACAGACACAGCTGGAAGTGAAGTCCCACACACACACACACACGCAGACACGCACAAACTAATTTCCGTCCCTCCATGCTAACCGTGGATAACGCCATGGGAATCGCGCCAACAGCTCTGTGATGTTGCACATATCACGTCTCGTTTAAATGAGCCATAGGGGAGCGCGATACAGCCGCCAACTGTCACCCTGAATGAATAAATGCACACGAACACCCATTCATAACACACGTATAAACACATACCAGCACATGTTCAAGCTTTCTGTGCAATTATTAGCAGAAATGCATGTTAATGATAAATCTGTGTTTACATACTGTAAAATTTTGCTCCTTGTTATTTGACTGTTGCTGCACATCTGCATGTTTCTCCGTGTGTTCCCCTCATCATGCTGCACCTTCCTCCACCTTTACACCTGTGTGTATTCATGGGCTTCATGATGAGAGTGTGTACATGTGTGTGTTCATGCATGTGTACAAGGTCGGTCAGACTGAAGACTATTAATTAAGAGAGCTTTTGCTGCCAAGGTCTGTTTGGCAATTAATATTGGATTATCTGACTCCTGGGAGGAGCCTGCCGTCCAGATGTATGCTGCAGATATAAACATGAGCAAACCTGAGCAGCTCACCTTATAAAATCTGCCATCTTCTCAACACTTTTAGTTATGATACCACTATGATACTTTTTTTTTTTGGTTTTTTGGTTTATTATCTGTTCAGCAGTTTGTGTGTCACTGTTTCCATCGGCTGTATTTGGAGGGATTATATTTGCACATCTCTCAGCATCAGTTCTGCAGGAGCCCTGGATAAAGCCAGTGTGGACAGATACACCAGGTAGAGCAGTAAAACCCAAACTGACTCTCAGAAGGATAAAAGTACAAGAGCACACAGACGCCCAGCTCTTTGACAGCCACTGCAGGCGAAGCCCTTGGCACCGAGGGTTAGTTACAGTTAAATCTCAGCAGCCAAGTCTTCTCTACATCTGTTCGCTCTCTTTCACACACACACTCACACACACACACACACACTCACACTGAGGGGTGATTAGGGTCAGTGACAGGGTGCAAGCAAAGCCCTTTCTCTTTGCTTCATCTCTGCCTCCCAACCATTGCCTCCCTCTGTCCTACACCGTCACCCCGAGGTGCTCAGGGCCGGTGACAGGGGCCCCTGAGGGCCAAAAGCCTGTCGGACGGTGACAACTGACCGCTGACAGCCTGTCCCAAAGGTACCGACACGCTCAGAAACACACCACACCCATATGCTTCCTTCCTTCCTTACACTGTCATCTCGCTCCTCTTTTCCTCTGCTCTCACTTCGCCTCCATCGCCTTGTTTTTTTCTTTTTCTTTCTCCACTTCCTCCCTCTGTCTCTGACTCAAGCTGCTGACCCGGGCAGTTCCTCCAGACTTGGCGGTCCCAGTCAGCCCCCGGCTCCTCTCTAAGCCCAGGGCTGGCAGCTTCCACTGGGGAGCTAAACGGTTCTGACCGGCCCTGAAGCCCTGGAGGTTTGGGAGGATGCAGAGCTGCCGTGTTGGTGGGTTGATGTGTCGAAGTCGAGCTGGAAGGTTGGAGGCCTGGAGAACTGCAGGGTCTGACATGTGAATATATTAGACTTAGTGTGGAATTTAGTTATTTTTGTTCAAAGCCTCTGACCAACTGGGTCTTCAAGCCGTGTTTTAACCAAACACTTGCCGGTCAAACTGGGCTGGATGCCAGTTAGAATAAACCCAAAAACTAATGTTGAAACATCTGTTAAATTAGCTTTTCAAAGTAATAATAAAACTCCATCTAAACAGAGTTTGCTATTAGATGTGACCATAAACTTGTACACTGAAAACTGAACTGAGTGATCTGCTCCACATGAACCTCTTAACCTCCCGCTCGTTGGGCTCATAATTACAAACTCATGCTGTGTGTGTCATGTCATCATTTTAAATTCAAGTGACGATCCAGATGTTTCCAGAGACCCAATATGAATTTTAGGGGAAAATCAAATAATTCAAAAGACGTGTGGATTATTCCAATGTGATGCCAGGGTGCAGCCACAGAAAACATGTCTTTGTTTTTTTCTCTTTTTTTTGATGGCCCCTGCCACTCTGTCTTTTGTCTACCTGTTTTTCAGATGGTTCATGATGCAGAGGATCATCAGGGCCAACAGGGAATACCAGTCCATAAAGCTCTGGCTGTTACCACCAGTCTCTCTCCTTCTCTTCTGGCACATATTTTGTTTATGCTGCATCTTTAGCTCCTCTTCCTCTTTATTCTGTTCACACACACCATCTCCACCCTAATGCCCACTGTACATCACTGATCCACTGACCTCCACTCTCAAAGTACTTCTGTCCTTTTGCTATGTATTTGATTAATCTCAGTCTGTTACTTTTGTTTACTTTTGAAAACACCAAAAAAAAAAAATAAAAATTGTGACACTGACATGGTTGATGATGATTTTGCCACTTCTTTATCAGAGGAATTAAAGAAAACCGGATGCTAGTTTGATAAACAAAGCACTCTTGCTGAGCACAGCCTTGTAAAGCCCCAAAGGAGAAAGACTCAACATTAAGAACCATAACCCTGCTGCACACAACAGCTTCTATATCCAATAAAAGAGAGACTCCCATTGAAGAGAGCAGCAGGGATAAAGCCTCAGCAGGATGTTTCCATCTCCGTTATTTAATGGGATGTAAATATTAAAAGTCCTAACAGTAAGCAACCTTTTGATCTCTCTTCCTCTACATTAACTCCCTGAATGGATTATGAATAATTAATGTTAGGCTACTTTTAGACGAGAGCTGTCAAAACATCTATTGATGTAGTATAATTTAATACGTGCATGCACTCACAGAGACAAAAACACAGACGCAAAACAAACAGAGCCAACTGATAAATGTTCCGCAGGAGTTTCGAGCAGCTCTGTGTGTTTATCAGAGGATGACTTGCTTACAGCATCAATAACACAGAACTTACAAAGCTTTATATCACACACACACACAGGCTTGTAGTTTCCTTCTCACACAACTTTTCTACCTCCCACTGTTTTAAGGATAATATCATCTGACCTTTTGAACCATTCATTTTATTACCTCCACTGTGGAGGTTATTTTTTCGGTTCAGTTTTTTCTGTGTGTCAGCAGGATTATAGAAAAAACTATTTGCTCGATTTTCATGAAACTTGGAGGAAGAGTGCAGCACAGGCCAAGAACAGGGCGAACACACAAATTATTTTCTTGTGTGTGTGAGAGAGGGCGTTTGGGCTTGGTGGAGGAAATACCATACATCTTGAAATCTATAGTAGATGGTAGTAAAGTTTGATAGTGAAAAGAAAACATAGGCAAATGTAAAAATAGGATGAGCGAGATAGTGGTTTCATGGGAGAAACGGTATAATTATACCATCAACACAGCTGTACCCTCACTTTTATCTCAGAGTGAAATGTGGCTTTGGAACTGTAATTACGAGTTTTAAATATGTGGAATATTTCTCAGTACATAATAAATGCAAAGCTGAGACGATGAGGATTCGGCTTGGTACGACCGTATTTTGACATAATTTTAATAATTTTGAAAATAAATCCAGACGTACCATAAAGTGGTTGTGCTCACAGATTTGCATAACATAGAAGAGCTGAGTATTGGCCTCGGCAGAGTCTCTCCAAGATGAGCTATGTATTTCTTTATTTGTTTCTTGGCCAAAAAGTTTAAGAACTTCAATTAAACTGTCACAAAAATCATGACTTTATCTAGTTTCAGATTCAAACTACAGTGGGATAGAAGCAAATTAGTTTTTCAATGATTGATGGTTTATATATAAATTTCATGCAGATATGTTTCCAAAATGTTCCTATATCCTGTCAGAATTAAAGGCTTCATCTGCTCGGACATAAAATATCTGCTGGAGAAAATAAAAGCACTACAGAAATCATGTGGGCTGATATTCAGACTTAAAGAGCAAACAAAGAAAGTTGGCGATATCAGCGTTGATGCTGTTTGACTGTAAAGGGACTCGAGGGAGGTTTTTACAAATATGATTACATCTTATAAATACAATTATTAGCACAGTAATCTTTGCCATATGAACAAGGCGTGCACTGACAGCTACACTGTAGCATTAGCGCTGTAAGCTCAGCTCTCCAAATCCCTGGCTGTGCCATTTCAGCTGAAGCCTGCAGTAATAAGAGTATCTGATCTGATTTGAAGACAAAGGCTGCACCCACACTGCTCGTCTTCGTTCCTGAATAGCTGCTCATATTTGATTTTTCTGGATGGATGTTCGTATCTATTCTTGGATGTAGCTCAGATCTGATAGCAATATGAACCGAAGGCGAAGCTGGAAAAGACGTGCAGAGACGAGCAATGACAAAACACGTCACCTGCTTCTGCACCTGTGTCGCTCGCTTCCTCGCATCTCGTTCAGTGTTTGAGTCAGATGTGAGCCTCCACGTACGATGGGCCTGTTACTTACCTCCTCTTAAAATACATGTTTCCTGCAAGCGGAGTCGTGTTTGTTTGAATCACCCACTGATCAAGTTACTCACAACTTTGTGGGCGTACGTTTTTTGAAAGCTTTGCAAAGTGTGCTGATGTATTCGAAAATGGAAGTGATGCTATTCTCTTAGTTTTATTGACCTTGATGGCTTTGAAGCAGTTGGGAAAAATGTGCATTGGGAAAGTGAAAGATTAAAGCTCTCCTCTTGAACTAATTTTAATTTTAAGTACTCTTGAGCTCGACATTTGTTCCCGTGGAGCTGCTCATTGTGAAGCAGGAAGTCTCTGGGGAAAAGTGAGCATCCTCAAAAAGAGCCAATTATGAGAAAGTATTGAAGAAGTTTATACAGTTTATAACACAAACACCTACATTTTCTAGGCATCCTGTTTAAAGCAAACACATTCAGCTGATCATTTAAGCAGCTCCAGCCATGATGAATACTTGGTCTCTGCTGGAGCTTTTATTTCTGAAAAGGGATTATGGCTTCTCATGTGAAGTGGCTGGAAGAGCAAAATGAATCGCCATTAATTTCTGCATTCCCTCTCTCTCTGTGTGTCTTTGACATGATGAGAGTTAGTTTAGTCATTGGGAAGAATCCAGCTTTATTAAAAGAAAACAATGGTTAATGTGACCAACAATATTCCTCCTGACCGAACATTATCAGTAAAAGCACCAGTGGTGGTAAAACAGTAATACAATAATACTGTCATAATGGGCAGGTGCGGACTCAAGCGCATCACACAAATCACTGCTCAAAAAAGTCTTTAATGAAAATAAATTAAAGTCTTAACAAAAACTCACTGCAAGACTTGGCAATATATGGACGTGGACGTGATCGTGAACATGAACGTGAACAGAAGCGTGGTCAAAACGTGACATGAAGAACACGATCCGGCAACTGTGAACAAAAAACAACTGACTTAAATAGTGTTGTGGTCTTGATTAGCATGAAAAGAAAACACAGGTGACATGATGAGGTGGGTGTGGCTGGTAAGTGAAATGAATCGGAGACAAGACACAGGACAAAGAAATATGACGGGCAGAATAGAAACCAAAACACAGAGCTGGAACAGACAGAACTAAATACATGTGACAACGCAGGACAGGACAATGACATGACATGACAAGAACTAAGGCAAAACACAGGCAAAACTTAAGACACAAATCAAACACAGAACATAACAAGACAAATACAAGACATGAACTGGACCGTGGCAGAAACGAGACTATGGCAGGCATGAATCTAAACTGAGAACAAAAAACAAAGTGATGGCCGGCAGGAACGTGACAGTGAAAACAAAGCATGAACAAAAACAACATCTAACCCAAGACCAGGGTGCAAAACTTGACAACTTTGTTCTCGTCAGTGAAGACAGAGTTTTTTGGATGAATTATTTTGGATGTGAATTAACTGAAAGTGGGTTCTAGTATTTTACCTATTATCGAATATAAATCATGTAATATCAGAGAGTGGGGCAGTGCTGCTCCTCTGGATTTAACAGGATATCAGTTGCTTCATATGCTCAGTTACCACGTAGACACCCTGCACCTTGCGAGGTTCATTTTTCTACCTTTTTTCTTTTCATAAGATTTCACGCTGGCGTTCCTGACCTCGGATCGAAAAACCGCTGGAAGCTTAAGCCACAAGCTTGCGGGTGATGAGCTCCCTAAGTGCTCGTCCGCTCTGCCAGCTCAGTGCAGCATCGAGGAGGTCCGAGCCAACAGTAGCAGTTAGCTGAGCCTTTATTTATGAAAGGGGATTTGCTCTCCTCATGTTAAGTAGCTGGCAGAACAGCAGCCAAAGCAAATCGCTAATACTTCCTTACCTCTTCCTTCCTCCCTCTATCCAATTTTGTTTTAGGAACTCGAAGCTGAAGGATGTTGGGTACCAGCCCAGCAGGGTTTTTGGCTGCTGTCTTTATGCTCTTTACATTATAGACCACATTCATATTCTGAGTCATAGTGGAAGAACAGTGCAGCAGAAACGAGCTGCAGACAAGTGCAGCGGTGAAACTTTCCATTCCAGCCTCAAGTTCGAATCTGACTCTCTTCTCTCTCCCTCGCTCTCATCATGCTGTTGTATAATAAGTGGTTCCCAAAGCGGCATCTAAACTAAACTGGTAATCAAACTCTGCACTTTGCAAACCTCACATTCTCTCTTTCTCTGCTTTGTATCTGCTTCTTTCTGTGTCTCCTTTCATTTCTGCTTGTGTCTCTTTATGGAAACAACATGTTCTTCCTCTTAAGGCGGGTTGTCAAATTCTTTATGCCCACATTGAATAAAAATGTCTTCATATTAGAATCAGCCTCCTGAGGGGAATATCTACAGACGTATCCGCTCGTTCTCTTCTCGGAGCTGCCGTCGGTTCGTCCCGCTCCACTGATCATCGAGCTGCCGGGGGTTTAAGTGCTTGGCTCAAGGGCAGGTCAATAGTAGTTATTGACTGCAGGGTTACTGTACGTTCACCCCGCCCACTCAAGTTTTCCCCTGATGGTTGGTGGAATCCAACAAGGCCTCAAGCCCAAGGAATTATAAGCGGAAGTGAGTGGATAATGATGTGTGTGATAATCCTGGACACTTGGCGCTTTTCACTAATGAGGGAAAATCAACACTCACGCATGAAGATATCCATCACAATAGAAGCAGACAGTGTTAGCCTCAGTAGACCAGAATGCAATGCAAGTAAACGATGTGTTTCAACAAAATTAATTCAAGCAGCAACAGTGAAAGTCATGTAAAAGAAATTAATCAAGTGTTGTTTTTAGTCCTATTTGTCACTTTACTTAAACCAAATTGAGACGGTTTGTGATGAGTTTAACATTAAAGGGAAGGAAAAGCAGGTGTTCACTCCTTCAAGGCTATTGGAAAACAAATCCAGGTGATGACCTCATGAAGCCAGTTAAGATAACGATGATGGTCAAAGCAAAAAATGAAGAATCTAAAATATAAAACAGATTTCACTCTGTTTAGTTTTTGCTTGAACATGAATCCATATGTGTCCTTTCATAGTTTTGTCATCAGTATTAATCCTCAATATGGAAAATAATAAACAAATTGAACGAGAGTGGTATTGGGACTTTTTTTTAGCGGCACTGTACTCGCTAGGTTTTCAAGGGTGTTAACATTTGTAGAACTACTGACATTAATATGTACAGATTTGTACAAGCTGTATGGTTATTGAGGAAGACAGATTGCAGTACCTTGGTGTTATGTGACCAATGAATTATTTATTTCTCATCTCGACCCTCCTCCTGACCTGCTGCTTCACTTTATAGACCGAGCTGCCAAGGAAGAGGTTGTGACCTCGGGTGGTCGCTGACAGAACGGACAGACCCCGCGAGCTTTCGGAAGGTCAAGAGACCATCAATGAAAATCGTTAATTCGACAAATAGCTTACACTACAATAACAGGACTGTCCTAATGATGGATTCTGTGCCGCATCTGATCCCAAAACAGTTTTAAACTAAGTGAAAAAACACAGTATCTGGTGACAAGCAAATGTGTTCTATGATTGTTCCATTTACCAAACTTTGCATTTCTCTAGATAGAAAATGATTCTTTTTAAACTTGACTTATTATTTTTGTGCGTGTGTTGATGAATGACAGGAACAAAAGGTGACAAGAAAACAAGACGATTTTTAACCTATTAAAAATCAACTCTGGTTCTCGGAGGTTCTATAAGACTTGACCTCATCCTCAGAAAGGTCATGACCAAAGACACCATGGATACCAGTGGGTGTTTTCTTCAATCTAGTAATGCTCCTCGAGGTATATATGTGGACATGTTCATGCATTAAATCACACATTGATGAACTGGTGAGCCTCTGAGACAGCATCTATGTGAGTGTGTGTTTGTGTGTATGCAGAAAGAAATCTGCTTGTCTTCCTCTTTCTGTACCGAGCATTTAATCCTACACATACATTACCATTGAGGAACACAACAAACATTGGTTACATAACCGCGTTCTGTGGGTTTGACTGTTTCATGTTCGCTGATGTTTCCAATCGAGGACTCAAAGCATACTTTTTTTTTTATTGTAAGTTGCTTTGCTTGAAAGCCTCTGTAGTGTAGGTGTGTGTGTGGGGGAACCAGATTTCATTTTCAATTTGTTCTTCTTTGTATTTTGCCACCATAAAATGGGACTCGTCCCCCAGCTGTATTTGTCTGGGCCACAGTTTCCGGTCGCTGCTTTCGCTGGCCCCTCCAGGCTCCAGGAGCTTTTCCTTATCCGGATCGAGGGTCTGAGGACAGAGGGCGTCGTAGGCTGTGCAGATTGTGAAGCCCTGGTGATTTGTATTTCAAGCCTATATAAATAAAGCTGACTTGACTCACCGGCCCTTTCTCAGCCCTGTTTGGACGATGCGAAAGGTGAACTGTGAAAATGCTTGTTTTAGTGCCTCCAGTTTTGGCGTATACAGAGGCGTTGCAATTGAATTTACAGATTTACAGTTTGCACATTTATAGGACAGTCGCTGTTTGGGGAAGGACAAACGTTCCGAGGCAGGACAGGGCTGTCAAGCTTTGGATATCTCCGTATGGAAAAATGAGCTGTGGTAAGAATGTGAGTTTAAAGAGTTTGGAGGGTTTCTTTATTATCACCTTTGTAAAAAAATAAAATTATACGAGCAAAAGCGAAAGGAAAGAATGAAACTATGTTTGTCTGCTCGAATGTAACCCACTGCTTTTATCGGGCCAGACTGACCAGTTACCTACTGTAGCAACACAGCATTACTTCATTACCACATCAGCAAACTACATTAAGCAGAATTACAAGTTTATTGTGTGTTTCTGTGAGAGAGAAGTAACTGATATTACATTTTTATCCTAATATTGTGCTACAATATCAGAGCTAACTAACTATCCCCTGCGATGGAAGAATAATGTGCTCCCTCATTTCCATGTCTTCTACGTGTTTCATAAACTGGCAACAGTGCAGACTTTGTGCCTGGGCCTGTAAGCACGCCTCAGATTTGTTTTCTATTAAAATGTCAGCAGAGAAAAAAATCAACACTTGCCAATTAAAAATGAGAAGCTTGTTTTTTGTGTTCTTCTGTCAGGAGGGAAAGTTACACCAAATTTCTCAGTAAATCAATTTCTGGTGAATCTGCTTATAAACTGCATCTGTGGGAGAATGAAAAGCTCCACAGAGCTACAAACAGTGAGTCAGGTGGTTTGGTTGAGTGTGTCATGGTTGTCTGGTGATGATGAACAATGTGACCGAATCCTAAGAGATAAGAATTTATTAAAAGAAAATGATGCTGGCTTGATGTTTTATGCTCCTTGACCTTCAATGCAAAATAAATATTACAGCACCGACACAGTTTGACAGAACAATAAACAGTTATAACAGTAAGCGAGAACAAGTCGTGCATCATTTTACAGCTTGTTAGCACAGTGAAGTGTTGATCCCACAAATCGCCTCTGCTGCAGTCTGAGGCTTCCATTATCTTTACACGCCGCTTCTTCTCAGCTGGCGTAAACAACAGCCTTTGTTTTTCTCTTCCCAGGCAGGTGAAAGCGTTGGAAGTGGCTTTTTAGAAAAGGCCGTAATCATAAACCGTTTTGTTGTTTGTGTGGACGCAACATAGTGACTATTATGTGGAAGCAGTGTAGGTGAAGGAAGGTGGGTGGCACGCCTCAAACGTGGAACAGCCTGCCAGCTGGAGACACACAAACACAACGCAGCTCCGGCGAATGCAGAAACACAGACACGTGCGGACGATTATGCAGAAGGAAAAGCAGGGATTCAACACAAAATCACACTTAAAGTGCTGATGAAATGAAATGATGAAACAATGCTTGTGTTCATGACCTTTTAAAAATCGATGTGAGGAAAGTTTTTATGTGGATCAGCTGCCGTGAACCGAGCTCTAATGAAGAACCAAATACTCAACTCACCCAGTGTTTTGTTTAAACACTTTTGTTTAAGCACAAGTGCCTTTTACAATTTGACTGCAGACGTGTTTGAAAAGAAGATATTTTAAAGTCTGTGCTCCCGTTGTGAGTCTGCCTCGGATGCCTGACAAAGACTGCTTCTCAGCTTGCAGTTGACGCTGTTAAAGTAACCTTGAGCACAACACTTAAGGCCGGCCACGCCCACAGAAAAAACCCTTACACACACACACACATAAGTGTTGTCAATCTGTCAGTTACATACCTGTAGTAAAGACACACACACACACACAGTGGAAGAAATGGAGGAAGAACAAAATGGTTAAACAAGATGAACACAAATGGGTTTTCTGGAATCAGTTCATTTCATTTCAGCCTAAACTGTACATAGATTGCTTACTTGCAGGGCTCCAGAGGAGACAGGAGTTTCTGCGGTTTGTCCATTTCTTTGTGGCTCTGTTGGGCCAGGGTTGCTTTAAGACACTTTAGTTTTCTCACATACAACTCGTGCCTGACATGATGCTCTCGACAGTGAAAATATGTTGAGACTGTATGTGATGCATTAGTCTATATGAGTGTGTTTACTGTCTGGGTGTGTGTGTGTGTGTGTGGATGCTGGTTGTGTGTGCATTGCTTTTACTGTAGAAAATTATATTCATAGCAGTTTAATGTAGCGTAAGCAGCTGCTCTTGTGCCTGGAGTCATGATAAAGCCTGAGCCCATATGAAGACAGGCTTGACTTCCTTATACAACAGGGAGGTGGAACTGGAGGGTAAACACAGAGTAAATTACAGTTAGTAGATGTAAACGCTGAAAAGACAAACTAATCAATCAAAACTGTTCATCCTAGCTGCGACTATTATTTCTTCTTCCATAGATACTGGAAAAAATGACGCAAACTTTTCTATAAGTTGCACATTGGCAATAATCCATTAGCCCTCATACGTTAGAGTTCGCCCGTCGGATCGACTCAGGCGGCTGGTTTGGACAGCTGAGGGTTAAACCTCCACAAGAGCAGACTTCTTGAAAGCCTCAGGATGCAATTTAAGCCAGTGCAGGCCATTTTATTACAGCAGACAAATTCCACTTCACACTCACTGCTGTGATTCATATCAAGAAACTGGCTGGTCTTTTATAACGAGAAGAGACAGGCGTTGCAATGTATCTGTCTATAATTCTCTGCTCCTGAAAGTCTTTATAAGTCCCGGCTGTAACTGTCTTTAAAATCCAGCGCTTACAAATCACAGCAGTGTTGAGACAAAAACGGTCGTGTAAAATGACAAAAACGTTTGTTGTATAAACACATTTTGGCTTGTATGAAATCTCAGACTACGTTAAATCTCAGTGAGAGAGTCGTTAACATGGTTTTAGAAATGCAAAGCCAGAACCATTTTGGGGAAACTTATTTTATCTTATGGGCATTTTTGCTTGGTTGACAGATGTCTCACCCTATCACACTCACAGTGAAGGTGTTGACTGCTCAAACCTCAGCTGCCCTATCTAACTTGAACCTTGCTTTTTTGGCACTTATCCAGGTTGTTTTCTCCTGACTAGATCCTTGCTTGTGTTGTATTTACTCTCAGATGTACGTCGCTTTGGACAAAAGCGTCTGCTAAATGAAATTGTAGAATTGTAGAATTGTAGCTTCTCTGAGCACAAGGAAGGAAATGGAATAATGTTTAATAAATTGCAGAAATGCTAACTGAGAAAAATGCCTCAATAGCATTTTTAAAGGTTATGTCATTGCAGTTATTGGACAAGTCTATTGGATGGAAATGTTAATTATCAGTGGCTATGGCCACCTGGTTCATAGTTACTGTCTCTAGGTGTGTCAGTGGGCTAGTTTGTTATTTTCCAAACTGTAAATGCAATGAATGAATGAAATCACATTTTTCTTGTGTTTCTGACCATTGTTTTTAACATTCACTAGTCAGACAAAGCTTCTGTGCTGATAATCCATGTTGCACAAACACACCACATAAAAGAAAAAAGGACAGTAATTACAGTAATTTCTGCAAATATACAGCCATACCTGAATGCTTAAACCTTGGTTTGGTTGCATTTACTCCTTTAACATTGGTGGTTTTACTGGATGTGTGTGTGTGGTGTGTGTAATAAGAAAAAAAAAAAAAAAACAACTCAGGTCAAACACCTCAAGTCACAAATGACAAGACTCACAATCTCACACACAGTCACAGAGTCACACACATTCCTCTCTCCAAGATGTTGCAATGACACCCTTCCCACCCACACAAAGACCTAGATAGCTCCTCACTAAAACACACGCGCGCACACACACACAAACACACCATCTTTCATTGTCTGGATGTTTTCTTACAAACTGATTCAAAGCTTCAGCTTCTCCCTGTCGTGCCTTTTCATCTTCTGTCTCTGCTCACCTTCCTCATTAGAGCTCTCCTCTTCTTCTTCTTCTCTCCTCCCTGTCTTTATTTCTCTTATTGTCCCTCATTCACTAACAGGAACAAGTTTACTAAAAAGTCAGCTCTCTCTCTCTCTCTCTCTCTCTCTCTCCGTCTTGCCAGCTCACTCGCTCGGTGGTGTTTTCTGTTGCCTGTGGATGTAACAACGTGGGATTGATGCAGCAGTCGGCTGCTTTCTGCATCCTCAGCAACATCACAGATGCCACACACTGAGGAGCACTGGTCTGACTGGAGAGTGTGCGTGTGTGTGTGTGTGTGTGTGTTTGGAAGAGAGAGAGAAAGTGAAGGACAAAGAGAAAAAGGAAAGGGAGGGGAGAATAAATAAATAAATTTCAAGCTGAAACAAATGAGCTTGATGCAAAATGTGTGTGTTGAGAAAGGTGTGTCCACCTGCCTGGCTTCGATAAAATAATGAAATAAAAAATAAAGTGTCGTAGTCAGGATGAAAAGTCCTGCAAACCTAAGCCAGTTTGTTCTCTCCTGCTATCTGAACCCATCCATCCCTACTTATTTATGTATACACATACACACACACACACATTTTTCTTTACTGCCTGCTCTTTATCTCACAAGCACACCTGCAACCTGTTGATATGCAGGGAAGTGTGAAAGTCATTTGAAATTCTTATAGCAGTGAGTTGTAGAATCAAAGGTGAGGATTAAAAAATGTGAATAGATGCCCTTTAATTCATCGTGTGCAGCTCGCTCTCTCTCTCTCTCTCTCTCTCTCTCTCTCTCTCCCAATAGGTAGAGAGAAGGTATAAAAAGTAGTTAACTTTTTTTTATGCTGCGCTTTCTGTTTTTTTTTTTTCTTCTCCACTCCGGCTTTTAAAAAGTGGGGCAGCTCCACAGAAACACTGCAAAACACAAAGGGAGGGGGTGAAGAGTGGAGGGAGGCTGGAAAAGAAAAAGTGAATGAGAGAGAGAAAGAGATGAACGAGAAACAAAAGGCGAGACAGAGCGAAACAAACCGCTCGCTGAGTCAACCTCATCCGATGGGCTCGTCTCCAATTAGCATGCTCGTTAACCCAACAGTTGTACGGCCTGTTTAATTATTTCCTACGGGGAGACGTCTTGCCAGTCACAAGACGTTCGGCGAATTTATGCGAAGCTGTGGAGGCCGCATCCACACACGCACAGCCGAGCTCTGCAGTGAGGCGATGCCCCGGTGTCTCAGCAGGACGCTGTGTGAACATGATGAACACCGCTGAGGTTGATACACAAACCCTGTTATATGGAATGTACTGCGTTTCCTGTGCTTTTATTCAAAGGGCTTCACAGTTTGCCCCTGATTCACACACACACACACACAGATGCTGCCATGTAAAGCGCTGGTAAGAGCCATCACCACCCTGAACTCGGACATACAACGAGCCCGGTCATTACTGTAATGCAAAATGTGCAATATTTTCATCACTGCCTCTCTAACTACCTCGAAACATATTTATTTATTTAATAACCCATGTGCAATACATTCATATGTGACTTTTACTCATCTGTACATACCATTCATCATTTGCACTAATACCCATTCATCATTTGCACTAAAATTAATACATATTCTGGTGTCTGTGCAATACATATCTGCAATGTGCAATATATGTGAACAACATAGAAATCTGGACTATTTTCCATCAGTATTTACCATCTACCTTTTGTGCTGTGCACAAGTCTGCATCTCATCTATGTATATATCTTGTACATTTTACTAAATGTCTTTTTTACTTATTCCTTTTTAATATACTTTTTAACTTGATATTGCACTGAAGGAGAAGCTCTCCAATCTCGTTGTACATCCTGTATAATGACAATAAAGGCCATTCTGATTCTGATTCTGATGGTATCGCCATCAGAAACAATTTAGCTCAGCGTCTTGCTCAAGGACACTTCGACGTGAGGACACGAGGAGCCAGGCGTCAAACCTCCTTGAATGAATGTGTGACCTTCTGTACCTGCTGAGCCAAAGCTGCGCTATTAAAATGGAAATTATGTCTTCAGTTTCTGGTTCGAGTGCAGGGTCTCACAAGCCTGTTGCTGCTCTGGGAAGCAGCTGTGTGCTGCTCTTTAATGGAGGAGGGTCAGTTAACCAGGTGTGCATTTATCAAACCAACCAGTTAGCTTTCAACCAAGTCTTTTCTTGTGTAAAAGTAAAAAACATGATAAATGAGTTCAGGGATGAAGACTATCTGGTGGGTTTGGCAAATGCAGGTCTGGTTATCTTGCCCACCCCTGTATCGTCTCTGGTATTCTTCCTGTTGTGAATCCCCCTTTCAAAGTTTTCTTACACTGATAACCTCAGTGCTCCTCAACACAGGACTCACCTGGGTCATGAAACAATAATATAAGAATACAATACCCATGAGCCTCGCCCATCACTGCTATGTAGGAGAAGTCAGTTGGAGGTAAAGACTATGTTATTTTTGACACATAATCTTTAGTTTCCACTTACTGTTAGTGAAATATGTAAGAGACGTTTAAGCTCTGCTGATGTTTTATACCAAAGGCCAGCTTTGTCAGACTCAGAGTTTATTATTATTATTATTGATGTTTCAACCAGGAGAAGCATTGAAAGTGCTCAATCTGCCAGTTACCAAACATTTGACAGTTGGTGGCAAATGTACCAATACACCAGCAAAAGGCAGGGAAGAGAAAACTATTTACTGGCAAAATATGAATGAATCAGTGCAGTGTATCAATATTTATGTGTCATTTTTTTGCACAATTTGCACAAAACCACGCTCTTCTCAAGACTTCCATCAGGCAGTTTTTCAAAATGAAACTTGCCCTCCATCAGTGCAATGCACTCTCATTGGATATCCTCAGTGTTAGCTGTTGTTAGCCTCCTAGCTCTGACGCGTCTTGTGCATCAGTGTGATTCGTGGACCAGGAACTTGTGCACTGACAAACGTTCCATTTTGTCTGGCGTCTCTTATTTTGTATTTTTTCTTGTAATTAATTAATCGTAATTAATGCGTTTAAGTTATGTGGGTGTGGCCAAGAAATGGGCTTAATTTTAAAAGCTCTGTAGCTTTAAGTGTTGTGCTCAATGTTACTTCGACAGCGTCAACTGCAAGCTGATATGAGAAGCAGTCTTTGCCAGACAATCAAGTCAGACTCACAATGGGAGCAAAGGCTTTAAAATATCTTCTTTTCAAACACGTCTGCAGTCACATTGTAAATGGCACTTAAAGTGAGTGTTTAAACAAAACACTGGGTAAGTTGAGTATTTAGTTCTTCTGTAGAGCTCAGTTCATGACAGCCAATCCTTAAAAGGAAAGTTCAGTATTTAAGTGTTTGTCATGTACAGGTTTATCACAGAGGTCTTACTGAAAAAAAAAAAAAAACATATAATGTAGACTGTGACCAATTTTTCTACACTTTGCAATTCTGCTGTTGTATTCAAATGTGCCGCAGAACTAAAATAATTAAGGACCAGTTGGAGCTTGAAAGGGGCAGCAATGCAGACAAACAGCCTTCTGTGAGTTTTCTGTTTTTTCTCTTCCATCTGGACTCTAAATCTCAGGTCCAAAAGAAATGTGTCAGCTCGGTGCCAGAGAGCCGCTGAGCTGCCACAAAGGACGGCGGCGGCGGCTCACGACTCGCGGTGATGCTGGTGGGGATTATAAAACAGCCACTTGTGGTCCTTCGCTCCGATTGGCAGAGTCCCATTTAAGGCCGCGTAGAATCCCAGTAAACACTCGAATGTGACTGCGTAACAGCCTTTCACACTGGGCCCAACAACACCTCTGAGTGCCCGTATCGCTGTAATTGACAGTGTGTTATGGCACATTGCTTCATGTTTCAATGGACTTAATGTGGATGTAGATACTGTAAAAGGCCAGTAAAAATGAAAGAAGCCATATTAAAAAGGAATAAAGAATGAAGTGGGCTCTCTGGTGTTTCAAAGATAAACCTGTGCAGGATGGTCATGATTCTTTATTGGTTGAATTAAATGCAAATTATAAGCTTTTCAAAATGGTTTTCTCCTCCTTTTCATGTCATACCTCACAGTTTTTTTCTAATAATTTTAAACTTTTTAACTCAACCACACCAAATGAAGCTGATTATTGAAACACTTTCATGAGATAATGCACTTTAAAATGAAATAAAATAAAAAAAATAACATAGTTAAAAATAGTTGAGATTGCATAACATCAGGTTATCGACACTGTCATCACCAGCATTGATTAACGTGCACATACATGTGGTTTGAACAAAGGTATAAGACAGCCTTGTATCCCTGGTAATTATATCCATATTGGATGGTTGTGAGGCTCACAGTTTACCTTCCGACGTCAATATTCAGAGTCAATGCAGGGAGTGATGTACCCTTGGTTTAATGAGGAGGAAACTAATCGTCAGGGTGGTGGATGTGGAGCATCACAGACCTGCACACAATGCCTTTTTATTAACTATAATCTTGATCTTGTTTTCTCCTCTAGCTTAACCATAGTAGTTGCCATGACATTATCGAAATGTAACGTAAGAAAAGGAATGTGTTCTGATGGAGCTTAGGTTTGTTGTTTTGCAGAATGGATCTTCATTGCCAGACAAAATATTGACGTCACTATGGGATATGATTGTCAGTGTTGTTTCTTTTACCACAACAACATAGGGAATCGTTCATTAACCTTAACCAAAGGACGTTATGTTACTTCAGAATGGGGATGTACTGAAGTGATTCACTTCAATATGTTGCATATGGAAGTTATTGTCCCTTTTAGTGCAGAGAAAACTGCTGCACAAAATTACGGACTACTCCCATTAATGCATCCTGATGAAGAGCTGCTTGAAAATACCACACAGAAATCACTGCAACTGTTTTACAAGATGTAAAATTTCATCATATCTCATTATTCCTCAGGTCACCTTTTTCCCACAAGTGCACCCTTACTCCTTCTCTAACATCTATATGAAAGCATCTCGGCCACTTGCCTTTGAATAAATCCATTCGGAGAAACGTGTAAGTACATATTTGAGCAGTAAGGGCCTATACATGGAGCACCCTTTTATTATGTAATGGTGCAGGTTGGGAAAGTGACTGTTACTGCTGCTATAATATGTTGTAAACTGCTTTGTAGACCCGCAACCTTCTTTTGAATTGTTTTTTCTAGTGTGCAGCAATTTTCAGCAATTTCTGCAGTCGCTACCTAAGAGGTGAAAACAGCCCCCATTTGTTTTAAAAAGGAAACGGTCAATTTGACTTGGTTCATTACAAAACTGTAAAAAAAAAAAAAAAAAAAAAAAAAAATCTACAGTCATGAAGCACATAGTTTTCCAAGGTGTTCCTTCTATACACATGAAACCTTTATCAAGACTACAAAATGTTGCATGTGTCATTTTCCAATCTCTAAACTCAGGTACTCGTTTATCTGAGCGAAGCAGTTTGTTCCCAGTTGTTCTGATGGACCTGCTCGGTGACCGACAGCAGGTGTGAATGCAGAAGTAGGTGAATGTGATTGACATGCTCGGTAAACCATCCCTGGATACATTTTAAATTGTCTTTTTCCTCCTGAGACAAAAGTGGAGCGCATGATATTTTGAACTGCCACGAGCTAAACTAGTTCAAAATACCTTTGGATTGACGCCTCCTCAAGCAAAACTAATCTTAAATGATTTCTTCTGCTCTGAGACACTTAAATACCGAAGTCAGATCCCTGCGTCCCAAACCATCTTATGCTATTTATCAAATGATGTCCATTGTGAGCAGTAATGGATTGAACAATTTTAAAGAGGCCCTTGGATAATAATAATAATAACGAATATGAAAAGGACAGAAGCACTGACTTAATATAAAAGCAGAGGTTGAATGTCTGTTTGTTGACAGCTATATACTATATACCTCATGAATTTAGACAAGAAACTAAAGAGCAGCTTCAACTGTGAACAAGCATTACAGAATTTTTACCCACTACTGCATGAAAATAAAGCTTAAGTCAGGAGACTAGACCTCAGGTTGACCTGGGTTCTGTATGTTCAAATTTAAATTAACTTCATTCAAAATTAACAAACTAGTCCACTAACTACTTTTAAAGAACCAGCTTAGCTAGATAGAAATTAACAAGATCATTGTAGCTGACTAACATTAGTCTGGATTAGTTGAAGCAAAGTAAAAGACAATATATTTCACTGTGCAATATTTCATTCAACTGTGCAATATCTCACTTCATCGAATCTTAATTCAACTGTCCTGTCTATAATGTTTTTTGTTTTCATATTATATATATTTTTCTTGTAAATTTGTTAATACTTTTTAGCCTGTTTAAGTTGTTACTACTCTTTTATTCTTTTATATTTCTTTCAGTAAAATTGTCTACTTTTTAGACCTCGCTTGTTTTCATTGCTCATTTACTATTTATCTCCTCTTTGCTGCCGTGCACTGGAAATTTCCTCATTATGGAACAAATAAAGGAATATCTTATCTTATCTTATCTTAAAAGTATTCGTAAAAGTAAGTAACTTTGGCAAAACAGCGGCCACTGCTGCAATTACAGGGCAACAACAGGAAACTACAATCCTGTATATTTACCACCTTTACTGTCAGTTGTAAAGTTTTTTTCAGTATCAATGAAAGCACCTGTTCCACTGCAGCACTAACATTATGTGGCACATTGAATTTCATTTTAGTTCTCAAGATCCTCTGGAGTGAGACGCATTGAAGACATCACTTTTAGGCAACGTACCTCAAAATGCTTGGAACGGGACCACGACAGGAAACAACAGCCACGTCTCCTGTGGAGGTTCAGCCTGTGTGTTACCTTTACTTTTCTGATAAAAAACCATGTAAGTGACTCAGCAGCTTCAGTTACAGAAATAGAGCAACCAGCAGTGTCTAATATTAACAGCCATGAGCGACCGGTCACAGTAGATCAAGTGAGGATGTAGCAGCAAAACCCATGAGTGTACTGAATTGTGCAAAGGTGTGTTTTATTGCTTATGAATTAAACATTGTCTTTGAGGGAAGACTGTGTAAGTTCTTCTCTCAAAAGTTATTAGACTTGCTCGAAGCTGCATAAGAATGGCTGTTAGCTATATGGCTGCAGTATATTCTGAAAAGGACATCTCTCATGAGTGTTTTGGTGAAAAAGAATTGGCTTTTAAATCGCTGCCGTCTACACAGTTTGGCCTGCAATATATTACTCCCTGAACTGGTGAATAACGTCCTGTCAACATTTCATATGATCAGTTTTTGTTGAAAATGTTGTGGTTACTTGCCTGCTGCCACCATGACCTGCAGGTAGGTGTGGACGGCATCAAACAAACACACCTGGTGATGCAGTGAGGTCGACCAGCATTGCCCACAGCACCATCTCAAGTCTAACGTGGAAGTATGTGAATTTGAGTAGATTACGCATCTCGTCCTCACAGTAACACCTCTGCTTTTTAAATGTCAAGCTACTTCAGATCGCCTCCATCTTATCCACTGAAAAAATGTATTTCTCACACTTTAAGTCGAGCACAGATTCCCATTTTATGATAAAATGCACACTTCCTAGACAACAAAGTCATGATTCCGGAGTCACACTTGCTGAACATAAATGATCACTGATGATCGATTAGCCACCAGAAGATGGATGCACAGCGATATTTTCTAGATAAAGTTGAAACGAGACCATTAAGAGCTCCGATCACTGGGAGGTTTAGCCTGGCTGCACTTACGCTATCAGAGAGACTGTGTTCTGCTACTATTTCATGCACACATAGGAAATTTCCCTTCAAAGAGATATGCCAAGTCAGAGTACTTAGGAGGTCTGTAATCAATTAATGTACATCACATTGAGAGATGTGGGTCATTTTTAATCTGACAACGAAGCAGTTGCTAAAGCGTAAGTGCCTGGAATGATCAATATCTGGAAAGACAAAAGATCACAGAGATTATTCACTGAACAGGAGAGATTTAGAAGAGAAGGTGAGCTTTAGTCACGCTGACCCCAAAAACTGCCGAAATCATCAGTGTTACCAAGCTTTGAACCTGCTTCTGACAGTTGTGTGGGACAGATACTAATGATATGAACATTCTTGTTACACTTTTATCCTGAATGTTATTTAAGGAGAAGAGAGGATTTCCTGTGTGAATTCCACTTTTAAGAACAACAAAGTCTAATGACAGAGACAGTAACCACAGTCTGCCCTGCAGCTCAGTCCTGCAGGTTCTCTGCATGTAATGAACAGGTACATGGGGATTTACTACACGGACACAATTACTTAGACACACAAGAACAGCTGGAAATGGAGGCTGTTACAAAGATGATTCCAGTAAGGCGGCATGTTCCTCTGGATCAGCTTCCCCGTACGTTTCCTGATTGATTATTGAATGCTCAGTCCAGCAGGTACAGCAATCACATTAACTAAAAGCTGGTATCACCGCAGCATTGTTTACATCAGCAGGCTTATCTTTCGTGCTAAGACAGAATATTTTAAGAGCTGCATAAACATAAACAAATACGTTTTAAAAAATTCAACAAAATAGGCCTGATAATGATTAATAATGGTAAATGTAGATAGTAGATGAGTCTGTATCTTGTCATTAGCAATGGCATTTCCACTTGTGTGTTTTTCAAATCCACAGGATTTTGCGAGTCTTGGTTGGATTATAATACAATCCAACATAAACGCTTGTGTCTCATCGAACAGACGTTATAAGAGCTCGTATTCAGATGTCTCACCATCGTGTCCCTCGTGCTGTGTGAGGCTGCACAGCAGAGGCAACTGTAAAGAAATGCAAGTCTGTTGAACTGTTACACTTTTGTTCACCAGGTGTTGTATTCTGTTGGGATTCATTGTTGTTGTTATTTACAGTAGTCTTGCATATTGTACAGAAACAAATTTCCACCACAGTGAATTCTAAAGCAGAAACAGGATTAGGCCTCTATACATCAAAAATTTTTGCAGCTACTTTTCAAGACCCAGAAGACAGATTGAGGATTTGAGGATGTGATTGCACTGCCTCAGGTTTTTGGTCTATTATTTATGGGTTTGTTTTTTTTGTTTTTTTCACTGCACACATACAATGACAAACACATATCACATCACATTTTTTACGACACGTGTGTTAAAGGCTTGTACAGATCTACATGCAATTACTACAACACAGAGAGAGCTGCAGGTTTTTAAAAGGGATTCTCTCTCAGCTCATTGACCTGTGTGTGTGTGTGTGTGTGTGTGTGTGTGTGTGTGTGTGTGTGTGTGTGTGTGCATATGTTCAGACTGACCGGAAACATCACAGAGACATGTCCACTGTGATTAGCACTTGTGTAAATGTCAACCTTGTTTGTAGTGCAGGTAATGAACAAAGCTCTGGATCTTAAGGGGACGGAAAAACAGAACGAGAGAGTGAGAGAGAGAGGAAATAGAAAAAAAGAGAAAAGGTGGAAATGGAGAGATGAAGCAAGGGGAGAAAATATAAAGTATAGGAGGGAGAGGAGGGGGGAGTGGGGAAAAGACTGAATGCTTGGTGAGATAAGAGCAGAGGAAAATGTAGGAGAGGAGGAGGAAGTGAGGAGAGGAAGCGAAAGGAGAGAATGGGTTTAGAAAAGGAGGAAGGAGAGCAGAGGTTAGGAAAGGACAGGATGATGAAAGCAATATGAAGGGAAAATGTGGAGGCAGAAAGGAGGAGGAGGAGGAGGAGGAGGGAAAGTAATGAGATGAAAACAGAAAATACAGTAGGAGGAGAGGAGGAGATATAAAGAGAAGATGCAAAGGTTAGATAACGAGAAGAGAGAGCGAGAGTGATGAATGGAAAGGAGGATGAAAAATGCAGGACAGGAGATTGATGTTCCTAAAATATGCTGAAACAGCGAACATTGCCCCAAACTTTTTTTTGTAGTTCTAAACTCGTTCTGGGAAACAACCAGACGAATTTCATTTCCTTTACATTTTATGTTTGTTGCAGCCGATTAAAACTGAAAAATGAAGTGATTATCAATGACAGTGGCAGATTTAGAAAGGAGATCATAATCCTTTGTTCCTCCTTGCTTTTGCTCATTTATTCACCTTTTCCTTCTTGTCTTCAAATGCATACTTTCTTCCTCTTCTTTTTCATTTGCTTTTTGCCTTTGTTATTTCTTCCATCCTGTTTGTTACTGTACCATATTTGTCTTTGTCCAATATCAATTTGTCCTCTCCTGTCATGCATTTCTTCCATCCATCCACTTTTTCATTACAGCATACTTTGTACTAATTGTGATATATTGCACTCTAAATACTGCACACCAGCCGTGCAGTATTTACTCTCTTGCACAAGCTATTGCCTGTTTCTTTATCTCTGTAATTTTGTTTTCTACTGTGACTTGCATGTTTGAGAAACAGCATTTCAAGCCTATGTCCTGCACATATGGCAGAATTGACAATCAAGTTGACTTGGACTTGACTTTGATTTTCTTTTGCTTATCGGGAGTCCGGTCATGGTTGCAGAAGGCTGAGCAGGGTTTTCCAGACGTCCCTCTCTGAGAAGCATTTTGAGGTGAGATACATAATCAATAATTTCAAGCTTCTCACTTGAAATTAGAGACTTTACTTTCACATTCTGCCTTCATTTATTCACTGGGATCACATATGTCAGTATACGTCAATACCTTGTATCCATTTCAAATTCTTCACTACACTCAGTAGATCTTTGAGTCTAGACAGACGAGAATGTAAACTTGACAGGTTGGTGGAAGCAAACAAAGCAGTCATTTCATTCATCTTCTTACACTTTCATTACTTTCTTCCTTTGCACTGTTCCCTCTATTTATCACCAGTAAATAAATCCAGTCAGTGTGAGCTCTTGTGAGCTTTTCTTGTAGCTGAAGCGTGTTTCATTTCTCGCTGCCCTCCTGTATCAGCTCCATTGTTAACCGGGCTGCACTACACCTGCACTGCATCAATCTTTGCTCTCCTCTCCTTCTCTCTGATCTGTTCTTTTCTGCTCCGCTCAGCTCGCCTCTGTTCATTTCACATCATCGCTCTGGTTTCTTTTTTTCTTTTTTCTTTGTGCACTGCCTCTTTTTCTGATTGGTTTTATTGGACCACACAGAGGAACTACAGGTCGGTCCTGATCGATAAGTTTGTTTTTGCTTTTGCTCATCACGCTGATTTGATTTGGGGGAACACTGCAGGTGTCATTTGTCTGTGCTTGTGGTTTTGGCTTTAAGTTCAAGTTCAAGACCTTTATTCGTCCCCGAGGAGCAATTGGTTCTGCTGCAGTAGCAATGAAAACAACACCGATAAAAAACAGCACATACGTAAACTCATATGATAAAAGCACATTTAATAGGGTTAGTAAAATGTGAACACATGAAATACAGAAGTTCCAACATTTGTAATAAAAGACTGGAGAAACCAGCATGTTGGTGATGTTCTGATGCTACCGAACTTTACAGTCGGGCAGTGAAATGTTTGAGATATGGAAAGAGAAGGAAATTTCTATCTACTGGTTTTGACTGATGGTTTTCTGAGGCGGGAACCAGAGGGCAGGATGTGCAGGAGGTGGTCAGATATAATGGATCCTGCTTTCTTGCACTCCTGCTGCTGAGTGCCAGTAACTGTGCTACTAACATTCATCACCCTCATTAATAAGTTTTTCTGTCTTAGGTTGCGAGATGCAAACCAGCAGATAGAAGAACAAATGAAAACTGACTCAATAACAGATTAATAAAAATAGAAGAGAGCCAGGTTTAGAGTCAAGATGGCAGCAAAGATAACAAAAAACTGGGAATTAGTCATCTTGTATCCTGAAGCTATTTGTTGTGGAATTTATCTGCCGATGCTCTAGTTCAAAGTGAGACCCAACTTTTCTATGGATGTCAGCTTCTGAACTACGACAAAGGCCAAAATGTGGCTTGCAACAGGCTCAGTAAGTCTTCCCTTATCAGTTAACAGACGTGAGGAGATATACTGTAAAACAGAGCAGTCAATAAAATAGGCTTTCAATAACTGTGACTCAATCAAACATGAGAGATCCTTGAGTACACAATCATAAATGTGCTTAAAAAAATATTAGGCTGATGGGTCCAGTAGTGTGAGAGATTAGCTGCACACACAAAAACACACACACAAATGACCAAACACATGGTCTCCTTACGTCTTGTGGAGATATCTTGGCTTGCTTCCTCAGACGAGATGCTGGTTTTTCCTACTCAACATATCTGTGTTCATATCAAAGGTCATCAATCTCATTACCTCCCATGACCATCGGTCTGTCGTCATTCGGAGTTTTGAGGTGGCTATTTTTGGCAAAGGGAAATATTGTAGATTGTTTCCATAAATGAGGAACTCCGTGTTGACAGAAGGACAAATTAAAAATAGAATAAAAAATAGGGCGTAATTGATCAGCACAGTGGATCAGCATGTGGGGCATGTGTGAGTGTCATGAATAGCTTTAAACATTGTAAGTCTGTGTACAGAAAAGGGAGAGGTGAAGTGACTGGAGTTCAGTAGACGACAACAAGCAGCCATCTTACATCAAGCTTGTTGAACTGCTCCGGTGGCATGTTCTAAAACCACCCTTTTCTTTGCTTTGTCATTTAGTCCAACAATGATTCTGACACGATCCCAAACTGTGGTTAAATTATTATTGCTCAGTTTGCTTTCAACCTTTTGTTTGAAACACAGTTTGTCCCCTTATTTCATGTATTTCTTCTATAAAGACTTCAGTTTGGAGAGATTATCCAGCTTATGTTCTCGTTCAATAATAATTTAAGATGGTTTCTCACCCAGGGTTTGCTTTTAAATAAATCAGTGTCCTCGCAGTGTGATATCAATGAACTGACAACATCTGTGAGTTGTTTCAAGCCCTGGAAAAATTCAGTCAAATCCTCCTACACTGTGCCATCCAGACAGCCTGGCAGTGCCAGTGTGGCTGTGGTGTGTGTGGTATGGATTTGGAGGCTCCATTTATTGGGCATTGGTCCAGTATCTCGCCGTGTCTGCTGGGAGAAGAGATAGATGTATATAAGCTCCTAAGAGTTATAGAGAGTTTTGGAGCGACTGTAGCTTCTGCACAGTCTGAAGGATCAGTTCAAAGGCAGAGCTGTCAGTCATTTGGATAAATATACACCACAGTAAGAAATATTTGTGGGAATTCCCGAGCGGCAGGTGCAAAGACACAGAGAGCAGCTCAATATCTGCAGTGCCTGTAATGTCTCTCTTATGCTTTCCAGTGGTGGAGACCTCCAAGAGTTGAACTACATGAGGATGGATGTGGGGATTGCTTCGTTTCTGTTTGACAGGTGGGTGAGATTAGAGTCACCTTTTTTCACACAAAACAACAGGTCAGCGCTGTTTTGCTAATGGTTGTGATGAATATTAGCAGGACGTCCAGGAATTTTGGAGGGATGCAGCTTCTGAAGGAGCCCTGAGTTCAGATATCAACATTTTTTCTCTAGAATGACTCTCCCCACCTGTAAATATGATGCTTAGAAATGCTGCCTTCATCATAACTGATTATCATTTGGACACAGTTTTACTAAATATTCTAAGTCTACAGACTTTTTTGCAACTTCTTGTCTCATTCTCAATAAGGAAGTGACACTGTTCACCTGCTCTTGTGTTATCTTTTTGTTCAACTGTTCTGCCTCCTCTGAAGAATATCAGTTTTATGTTGTCAATGGCGCAAATTGCTTCCTCACTTTCCCAGTTGCTCCCAGTGTTTTTCTTTCGAGTCACTTCAGATTGTGAAGATTGTGAAGGGCGGTTTCACTGAGGTGACAACTTGATATAAATTCCTGTTAATTAAACTCCTGTGAACACACAGTGATTCATTAATATGCAGCGCAGATACAATGGAAACAACAGCATCCGAATGTTTTATTAATAAAGTGATAGTTTGTTTGTAAACTAGCACGAAGGAAGTCGGACATGCATTAAAAATGAATGCCTTGGATACCATCTATGAGATTTTCATTAGCAAAAGGGGGAAACTACAACAACTTCATTAAAGATACTGTGTCAAGCTGTGTTTTGCATCACTTCAATGGCCCGTATTCTCTTATTTACTGTTGCTTTGCTCTGTATTTCTTCTGTCCATTATATAGCAATGTATTAGACTTATTAGACTTTAGTTTACTGTAATGTGGTGGATGCTCTGCTCGGTGTCATCCTGCTCCACTGAGTACTGTTTTATTTTGCACTGTTCTGTTTTTCCTGAAGCCCAAGGCTACTGGAAAGGAGAAGAGAGGAGAAAGGAGGGAGGAGGAGAGGAAAAAGAGAGGAGCCCAGGGCTATTTTTTTTTTTTTAGCTCAGCCCCTACACCCCCCACCCCCTCCGAAATAGTTCCCTTATTTTAGGCTGCCCCCAATAACAGAGGAGTGGCTGCAGGTGAGACAGAGAGAGAGAGAGAGAGAGAGAGAGAGAGAGAGAGAGAGAGAGAGAGAGAGAGAGAACACATTCCAAATTCACGTGATGAAAAACAAAGATACAGGATGTGTTTTGACCTTTATTAATGCAAAATGGATGCATGCATGAATATTTAAGTTCTCAATGTTTATTGTTTTTCCATATCTGTCTATTATAATTTCATTAACACTTGTGTATGATTACATGAACTAATAAGAGCAGAGATGGATCTTTAATGCTAGTGTTCCTATCTTTCTGGACCACGTTTACCATAAACTCGACCAAGTTGCGCAGCAAATTTGTTTTGAAGTTTTTCTTGCTGTCACCACTAATGATGATAACTAGGCTGAAAGTGATGTATTTGATGAAACCGTTTACACACATCACCAAGTCCTCCATTTGCTCTGTGAGAACAGCACATTCGTCCTGTGGATGTCTAATCCTCGTCAGCGTATAATCGCTCACCAGACGCAAAGTTTTCTCTGCAGTTGTTTAAATGAAAGTTGAGGGTTACTGCAAACACACACATGTGACATAACATGACTTACAGGTATGTTACACTTTACCTCTCACCCTCATCATTTGGAAGTGGAGGTGAGCTTACCTGTGGGAGGGTCGTGACCTCTGTGTAGCTTCAGAGGGAATAAAAGTTGTTGGTCAGACATGTGATAGCAGCGCCAGTAGATATCAGGCAAAGAGGGGGACAAATGAGTGTGTTTGTGTGTGTATTGCGTAACAGTTGTCTTCCCCCTGAGGTCTACTATACCCGTTAAAAGCGTAATCATCAAGAGGTCAAAGTTCATCTTGTCTCTAACAACACACATTGAACACTTAAATGACCTGGTTATGGCGCCATCAGTCCAAAGAGAGAAGTCCTCATCTTGGAGGGTCATGTATCACTGATGTGCTTTTATATGTGCAAGTCAACGTTTAGATTTATATGGCTGCATGTCTGCTCACCAAGTGCATGTCTTATCAGTTTTCCTCACTTTCTCTGCCTCAGATAAAAAGAGAGAAGGATGAGCTTTCACAAGGTGTGTGTGTGTATGTGTGTGGTTTCTGTCGGTATTTAAGGACACAGGAGACTGCAGGCTCCTCTCTCCTCACAGCTGATGTCTGATACTCTCCCCTCTTTCATTTCACCTCTGTTACTGTTTTCCTCTCCTGACATTTCAGTCTAATCCAGTTCGGCAGACTGATCATCGCTGCCCTGCAGAAACCTCACCACTCAGCAAGGACGGCCTCTCAGCAAACCTGATCATTTCATTTCTCTCATGAATTCCCATGGATTGCTTTTATTTTTTTCCTTTTCTTGTTTTTTTTGTTGTTGATATGATGCAACTGTGGCTTCTCAAACAGCTACCATATTGTATCACGTCAGTCAATTGTGTAGAACAACAATAGCTATAGGAACCTTTGGATTAATGGTGAATCAGCTTCAATGGAACCTCCAGCCGCTTATTTGTGTTTCTCTTTCTCCAGAGTTTGTCAGATGTGGGATTTTTCTTTTTTACTATGACTAAGCTTAGACGGTATGACCCCGTTGCCACAGTGTCAGCGGCTGGGCATGTTTTGCACCTGTTCTGAGCCAATCAACTCACAACAGGTGCGCCAGCCAGCACAGCAGGGGGGCAGCCGCGGTCGTGCCTGCTCATGTCACACAAGAAAAACGCACTACAGGTGGCTTTGTTTGGATCATATCACCACAGAGAAACACTGGATACTTTCAATTACCAACCTAACACTGTCTTAACTAAGCAATGATACCAGGTTTAAAAGTAAAAAAGATCTGGAAAACATGTTGCAAAGAGTCATTGAAACTACATGACAAAATATGACATTTGTTGTTGCCAAAGATGCACAAAAGTGTTTTCTGATCTGATTGGACGACATTGTTCATCAGTTACTTTCAAAACTCTTACAAATAATAAAAAATGATCTGGTTAATTTTACTGGTCTCCGGTAGTAAACTGAAATTGAAACCTCATGTTGACATATCTCGTGTTGTTGACCCATTTCTCCACTTTATTAAAAGGTTTTACAGTCCCTATAACAACGTCACAATACCTGCTTCTGCCTTTGCTCATGATGGTCATGTGTCACACAGCATACATGGAGTCCTTGTCTTGTAAAAACAAGTCATTTTACAAGTTGAACAAATGCATTTTTCAGTCTCATTACCAGTGTTTTTCACAACATTGGATGATGATTGAACCTTTTTGTTCTGTGTTCCTCTTTTGTCTGTCGTGTGGTTCGGTGTATTTTGGGCACAAGAGGCTCTCACAGACTTAAGGTCCCATTATTGTCATATTCACCTAAAGGTATTGTGACCAAACTCATTCAGAGTGCGGCTTTCTTCTGGTTCTGCACCTGATTTATCAAGACTGTTTGATTAAGTCGATTATGCAAAAGTCTTTTATAATACCCGAGGCGCAACCAAAATTCCTCAGTCACGACCCATACATATCATCATTAACTGGAAAATACTGGTGTCCGGCCAGTTGTCGACCCTGTTTTCACCTGCACACTGCTTCTGTTAAGGCTTCTCACTGCACACATTTATATGGGCGGTGGTTCAGCTCAAGTGCATCATCCTGTTATTTTATTTCATTTTTAAATGTGCATTGATGCCACAAACACATCAGACTCATCCGAGAGAAGAGAGGTGTGGAGAGGGTCAAAGTTGGGTGAACACGTCAAACACGTTATGCACTCTGTCTGAGACGACCAACTGACACTGTCTGGACCGAGAGAGAGGACGAGAGAGTGCAACAGAGAGAGAGAGATATACTGAGTGACTCAGCGTTGCATTTGTAGATGTCCCCTTTGGCGAGATTACTCACCTCCAGCCTGCTCCAGCCAACCTGTGTATGTGTGTGTGTGTTTGTGTGTGCGTGCACATGTGACTGTCTCCATGCAAATGTGAAATGACATCTCTGCAGCATGTAAAGAATCACTGGCTTCCCATGAAGTGTTAGGTTTGCTGGTATGGCCTCAGGATGTGTGAGTGTGCTCAGCAAAGAATACATGCAGATCACATGACATATCTGTGTCTACAGTAGATGCATCATCCCCAGCTCCAGCTACTCTCACTGCTCACTATAGCACTGAAATACATGTTTGCTAGTTGCATAAAAACAGAGCCCACTACATTACCAAGACATGATTGGAAGATATATATATTCTCTCATAATCAGTTTTTACACTTCTCTTCTCTTTTGAAAGTTTTAAACACAAAAAAGGCTGATTTTTAAATAAACTTGAAAAAACACCTTTGAAAGATGGATTCAACAAAAGATCTTGAGAATAGATTTCATTCTTTGTTACCTAATGTGTCTTCACAATCAGTCAAAATTATGCAAATAGGATTGTTAAAGTTTAAATTTCAGTCACATTTGAATTTATCGATTGCATTGTATATTGCAAAGACAATCAACAGCCTCAGGGTATGTACTCTTTACATGTCAAACAGGCGTACAAGACTCAATACAGTCAATAAAACAGCCAGACTATGGGACAGACCTTGGTCTGAATGAAGGCCAGTAACAGCATATATATTTTGTGCAGAAGGTCAGAACTTTCAATGTGCTATTTTCAATAATAAAGAATACAATTATTGAGACTTTCCTCTAGAATGTGGAGAATCTGAACCTGCATTTATCACATAAAGGGATAAATGACCAATATATATGGATGTTCTGGTTTGCAAGGCGAAGTGAAGTTTCTTTCTATATGGATGGTCAAAGTCGAGAGGTGGCACTGCCCTCAAGTTTTATAACTTTCTGAAGTCATACTGACTTTCCACAGTAACTGACCTGGTGGTTGAGGCTCTTTCTGCTTTCACCACTGTCTGTGTTCACTGTAGCAACTATTGTGAATTTGAACAAAACTTTGGATCAAATTCCAAACAATGGCCGGGACAGAAGGCAGGATTAAGGACTAGTTGTCTCTCTGTGAATGTGTACAGACTCGCAACTCCTCCAGCATTGAAACTCTCCGCAAACAATGCATTGACCTTTAGCCAAAGAATGAAATAAAGGAAACACAATCAGTTTTAAAAAAGAGATTTGTTTCCCTTAACTTCATAAAGCACTCTACTTTTGCTGTGATGATAATTTATCTCTAACTCCTTATGTAACATGTTATATAGAAGTTGTCTACTTTGAGACTATAGTTTGAGTAACAAGCCCATTAGTAGCTTTTTACCTCAGCTGTAGGTGTCGGGAAGAATCTCAGCACCGAGGTTTACTCTGAGCTGTAAAATGCTCCTCGAGGACAATGTCTTAACTCTGCAGACTATTTCCCCCTCCGGCTGTTTATGCGTCATTGTGCACCATTGTGATGTTGAAATTATGTGTGCTTGTATGCACACAGGTGTGAGTGGGTGTGTGTTTGTTAGTGAGAGAGCAAGACTTGGGAAATTTTATATAAGTGTGTGTGTGTGTGTGTGCTCTCTTTGTTACTGCATGATAAATTGCCATCTTTAGCAGAAGGTCTTTCCCATATTTTACACTGCCAAAACCAAATTATCCTAAAATGTAAATTATCCTATTTCAAAACAGCAGTCTACCATTATCATAATCATGGTGACAGTCTAATAAAATGGATCCCCACAGAGATGCAGCACGCTTCTCAGCCAGTATTCACAAAGGAGTGCACATTGCTGTTCGCCTGCAATGGAGAAATTCACCCTGAAATGCAACACGACTTCAAATGATCCGTCTTATTCCAAAAAGTGAAATCAACTATGATGTTTCTTTCATGCTGTTTCTTTTAAAACAGCTGCATAAACAGTAGTTTTACCATATAGATACTTGTTTTATGTATGAAACTAATATATGCAAAAAAAAGAAATGTGATAAATGAGTAGTGTTACAGTATTTTAGAGTGGAACCTTCCTTTAATTTACAGTCTTATTACATGGTGTTTTCTCCACTCCACTTCCATTACTCCACTCAATTTCAGCCTCAGCATATATTTAGCTCACGTCACCTGCACAGCTCGTGCTGAGCGTCTATAGTGTGAGCGGGATTGTTTGAGTGACAGGTATGAGAATGATTGTGCTCTAAGAAGGCACCCCGGGGTGCAGCTCCTCTGAATTATGAATGAATGGGCTGAAGCTTTTACCTCCCTCTGTCAGCTTCACATCTGCAGAGGACTCCTGCATTTCCTCTCTCTCTGTGCTTCAATTTAGTTTATTTGAAATATGCTTTCTTATCATGACAGTTCAATTAAAGCGCCATATTTTCACTCCATGAAAACACTATATTAACTAAGGTAAAAATTTCAATCATGAAAAAATTAAATAATGAAACAATGCATTTAAAATAAATTATGCTGGTATTCATAAATTGAGTGATTGAAGAGAAAATTATATTTCTTTGAGGTTGAACAAACTGTCTTTGTCGTGGTCAGCAAATACTCTCAATAATATCATAGAATACTCTGTATGCACTCAAAATGGTTCCCACTATTTCAGATTAGGAGCTCAATGCTGATACATTTTCATTGAGACAGATAAAATTATACTAGTCCAGCATGTTTCCATTGGGCCTAAGTGGAAACGTTATACCTCCTTGCTTGTCCAATAGAAACATGGAAGCCAACCAGGAAAGGAGGAATAAAGAGTATTTTCCAAATTAAACATATCTCAAGTTGTAAGTAGATAACCTTGACATACCACAGGATGAACTCGACTCACTCACATCATTTTCAAATTTTAATCTATTCATCCAGTTGATTATTGATTATTAGAGTGAGACTTGTATTTGTGGACAACTCCTTTTACATGAGCAGTAAAAAAAATAGATATGTAAGTAAAAGACTTGTGAGTTATATTCAGAGCATCTCCACGCTTCATGCCGACATCCTCGCTGCCTCTGCCATCCTGTTCCCTGGTCTCTAAAACCCTTGTGTGTTTATGTTCATGTTTACTTAAGGATCCCATCAAAGCCTGTGGATGAGTCTCTAGTGTTTGTCAGATTCCCACTGTTTTCCTTGTCTCACAGCATCAGCCTGCCAAGCCGTCAGCAGATCAGCTGGAGAGCCGTCTGGCCCGGCTCAGAGCCTTTCAGGGATTTCAGCTAATGGCCCCTGCAGGTCCGAGGGTGCTACTTGTCGTTCCAGAGGCCCTCATCAGGTCCATGCTACAGTCCCCCCCTGTGCTGTCCTTCCATCTGATGTTTCCCCGTTCGGTAGCTCGGCCTCTCTAACCTCATTAACCAGACTTCCTCGGTCAGATACGTTATCTGATTCTCTGCTGCCTCCACTCGTTCCTTTGAAAGCTTACCTTCCGTCCTTCTGACAGCTAGTTTGCCCTCTGCTTCTCGATCAGGTGACCTTCCCCCAGTTCCCTTTCTCGGCTTCTCTGTCTGAACTCCTGCATCTGTTTTCGCTTCTCCATCTGAGACCTGAATCTGTTTCTCAGCATGAGTTCATAGCCGCCTCTTAGTCTTTTCGAGAGCTTTTCTGTGTCACTGCCATAGACTGTATAAAATATGGACGTAGTGTCCGTGACGTCACCCATAGGTTTCTGAAGAGCAAAAATGAAGCAAATCGTAGTGCGTAGCCATCTTGGTAGCCTACCTCCGGTCACTCCAAATATGGACAAAGAGGTGGAGCGAGGGCAGAGCTGAGGCGGGTCGAATGAACGCTATTGGCTGAAAAAAAGCCGCTGAAAAAAGCCGCTTTATTCGAAATGATCAAACTAGCTACGGCTAACCAGCTAGGTTAAATGCTAAATAGCGTTGCTAGCCGGCTAACCCCACAACGATCTCTTTCCCAAACTCAGTGACTAGAATTAGCCGGGGTGTCGCCCTTTAGACCGTCAGTTCATAGCTGTCAATCAAAGTGGCGCCACTTAGATTGACAGCTATGAACTGTGCATAATGATGTATGCTGTATATTTTAAACGAACGCCTTATAAAAAAATTTGCCCCCCCCAGAGTTGTCATGGAGTAGAAAAACAGCTTATGAGACTAGAGCCATGTTTTGAACCAGGCTGTAAATACGTTTTTTTCTGTCGTAAAGTCGGACATTTTAACATGGGGCTCAGATCGGCTCAGATGTAATTGACTCACTTCTGCAGCCTGCTCTAGCGGTTATTCGAGGAACTGCAGCTTTTTTGCACTTCCGCATTGGCTTCATTTTTCAGTGCCGGAGGTTGCCGCTTGGTCACTGCCTAAGTATTTATCTGTCCATTGTTTGGAGTTTGCTCCGGTTTCCCTGTCAGAACCATTGTTCAAAACAAAACCTGCCTCTAAAACAACTCCGTAGCCTCCATGTGTCCATCCTGTCTTTTCTAAGCTTCAGCTCCAGTTTGTCTCTTTCTGTTTGCTGCCTGAATTAGTGTCCCCTTCAAACCTCTGCCCCTGTCATTGTCCTTTTAGCATCACACTACATCCTTTGGTCTCTTCTCCACACCAAAGCATTTAGCCCCTAGGTCCGCTTGTGTTAATGTCTTGTGATCCAGTTCTTGATCCCATGATCCTGAGAAGTCCTGTCTGCCCTCAGCTGCTCTCTCTGTACTCTGTGCTCCACTTATTGCACCTGTGTTTTGTTGCAACCTTGGACATCGAGAACCAAGGTTCACCATAGTCAACACGGTGAACCTTGCACATCATTTCTCTCGGGTCAAACCTTTACTGAACTGTCTTCAGTTTCCTGCTCACTGACGCCTGATTTGTCTGTCTGACTCTGGCATCTTGATCAACTTTGGGGAGCATTATGATCCCTTTTCCATATTCAGTCTATTTGTCTACTTGTTCCCAGTGTGTCTGTTCTGGCTTCCACCTTGTCCTGTTTTACCTGCTCTACTTCCCCTGGTTGAATTCCCTAGTTTAGAGGTCACCTGACCCAGTCACATGTCTGCCCAGCTGTTCCTCATTCACAATTAACCCCAGTGAACAGACAGATAGTTTTGCTCAAATGTCTGCCATTGGGATTTATTTGCACGGTGATGCTGCCTCCCTGTTTTCCAACGATTCGAACATCAGTATCATTGCTGCCCTTTTCTCAACCAGGTAGGTCTCAGTGTTTGCATTTGGGTTTGCAATTGACAGCATGACCTTTGTGATGAAAACCTGACTCAGGATTTTGCTACGTTAGCTGGCTTTGCTACGTTAGCTGGCAATTCATCTGCATTAGCAAGCAAGCACATTTTAACATTAGCCAGCAAAAAATGCATCGTCACTTTTTTTTTTCCCACGTTTTGCAGCAATGTTCACTTTGGACTCTGTTGGATGTTTTGTTGACGTTAGCCGTCTCCATTTCGAAGCTAGCTTTAGCTCTTCCATAGCAAACCATAGAAATCAGTCCACAGGCTGTTGTAGGCAAATGTGATAGTCTGGGAAGGTCTCATTTATTAAGCTAATCTACAATCCGTTCATATTTGCTATACAAGGTGATTAATACATATAAACTGCTTCAATTTTTATTATCATTTGGTGATTTATTATTTATTAGATCACCTCCTGTTTATAAGTTCCAACCTTATGATTCAGAATGGACCCAGATTTTAATGGACACCTGTCAGCCAATCAGACACAGGATTTAATTATGAATGCAGCAGCTTTATAACATAATGCAGCTTGTCTCTTCCTGTTATGGAGGCGAGACAGAGATATACTTTACGCAGATAGGGAGAGCTGGATGTGACATGTTCCTGGACTCACTGTTTATTTTCAATGGGATATTGATAATCCATTAACTCCAAAGATTGGTGATCAGAACCGCTTTATTCTCCAAATGTACAATGTGCACAGGAATTTGTCTTGGTCATGGAACAAGAAATATTAAAAACAAGTTACATCAGTTACAGATTGTGAAAAATGAAAGTTAAAAATAATAATAATAAAAAAATGCATTGTTAATGGGAGTGCAACATTGGCTACATACAGTTATGATTAGAGAAGCTGTGTGTGTGTTTGTGTCATTGGTGTCCATTAATGGGGGTGTGTGTGAGGGGGGAGGGTGTCTGGTGGCTCTGGTGTTGATGGGGAGCACTCTGAACAGGAGTGTGTGTGTGTGTATGTGAGAGGGTGTGTGTGAGTGTCAAGCATGACATGCAGTCTTTGCATACACACACACACAGAAGTGAGAGAGACGCGCAGAGCACAGGGAGGAGGAAGAGGAGGAGGGCAGATCGTCAGTCGGTGTGTGAGGGAACAGACGAAGCGGAGACCTGCTCTCTCTCTCTCTCACACACACACACTCTCTCTCTCTCTCTCTCTCTCTCTCTCTCTCTCTCTCTCTCTCTCTCTCTCCTGCTCGGACTCAGAGGGGACGCGGAGGGGAGAAGAATGAGGAAGAAGTCCGCCGTGCTCCTGCTGCTGCTGCCGCTGTTGCCGCGCGCCTCGACCCGACTCATGCGGGTTTGCTGATAAAGCGCCCCTCCGGTCATCCGATCATACAGGTCGAGCTGCATGGAAACCGGGAGTCGGCAACAACCGCACACAACGGCAACGCATATAAATCGGTCGGTGCATGGGAATCCGGACTCCTCTGCGCTGCTCCTGTGCGCCTTGGTTCGCCTATAAGAGCTCCCTGCGTCTCCATTACCAGTCCCCACTCCTGGCTTCCCTCCACTCCTCCTCCTCCTCCTCTTACTCCTACTATTATTAGTAGAGCTGCTTTTACAACTGTCTCCTCTGGATTGTTGGACTCTCTCCGGATCCAAAGGTAGGAGATTCTGCAGATTTCTGGGTGCAGGGATGATGTTGATGATGTTAATGCTTGAGGGGGTCTTTGCCTCTGTATGAGTCTGTTTTACTGCATTGTCTAAGCAGGGGGGAGCAAGTTTTTTTTTTTTTTTTGGAGGTTGTGAATGGGATGCAAAAGGGGGCAGTGTCCCCTCATGGAGCCCCGGTTGGAGGCACCGTGCGTCGGAGGCGTTTGGATGCGATTTGGAGACGATGTTTCCACACCTCATCCAGGCTTTTCCTCACTGTGCTCATGTCTGATTCAAAGATTTATAAGAATTTTTAAATCACATGGTGCGTTTTGGTGTTTCTCATTTTTTTGCATTCCAAAAAAATCAGGTTTTAATTCCAGTGGCTGATCCATTCGCCTCAAGGGCTGCTTTCTTATTTTTTGCCCTTCACTCCCTCCTCTCCTCCCACCCCTCCTGCCCTCCTCTCCCTTCCTCCCATGTTGAAGTCCAAACCCCCTGCCTCTTCTTATTTCTTGGGGGAGAAGAATCATTAAGGATGCAGAGCACGTTCAGATAAGCGCTCGCACCTTTTATAGGCTTTCAATGTGGAAGTTGGGTGACAAACATGCGCAGTCCGGAGCTGCGTTTTCTCCTCAGAGATGTTAATCCTTGCAGAGAATGAATGATTAAAATGCCTAAATGCGCATGGACATCCACATTTGCGCAATTCTGCACGCACCCCCCTCCTCTTCCTCCTCATCCTCCTCATCCTTTGCGCCAAATAGTGCTGCGCTCTTGGGGCTGATTGCGCATCAGTATTGGAGCATGTTGGGCACAAATCTGAGTCTTAAAATTTGAACGGAGGCTTGTTTTCTTCTACATGCTGTGTTTGCAAAATGTTATAAAATGGAAATGAAACAGTGGCTCCACACATCACTTGTGTGTTCAGATAATATTAGAGGAGGCAGCAGCTTTTATGCTCCTGATGTGACACTACAAAAGCTTATGAGGAGGGTTTGGCACATCAGGCAGGTGCCATCAAGGCTTTCCAGGCAATCTTTTTCCAGCTGACTTCAGTCGAGCCTTTATTGGCATGACACAGAGGAACTGAAGCTCATCCACTGTATGAAATATTCATTTATGACAATGAAAAAAAGTGAAATGCAGCCAGAGGTCTTTACTGTTTTATTCGCCTTGCAGCAGTGGTGCAGTTGGTTATGGATGAAATATGAGATTCATAATGATGCAGAGCTAAAGCTTCATTTAAGGCATCACAGCAGAACAGGTTTGGATTTGAATACAGGATGTAGTTTCCTATAAAAAGTGTCTTTTTTTCCATAACTGGCCCCAGATTCAGGACAGCTCTCTGTGGGTCTGCATCAAACAGTGATTAGGCCTGTTCTTAACCTGCGTGAGGAGAGCATATACCACACACACACACACACACACACACACACACACACACTTTCTCCAGACATGTAGCACTGCTGGGTCACTATGTTGTAAATAAGTCAGTGGTAAGTGGCTGAGAGGCAGCCGAGCTTCAGCCAAGCTGGAAGAAGCAGGTTTAGTCAATCTGCATGGTCATATATGATATCCAATGTAAAGGGTTGGTAGTTTTGTTGTTTTGTACTTTGAAGAAAATGGAACATTGAGATTGCACACAGACCTATTTAGTGCAATGTTGGCTTCTTTTTGTTCTGTGTGGGATGTTATTAGGTTGTTAAAAATGTTTAGTTCAAATTATTCAAACATGAAAAATGGCATTTATTTCTTCATAAATAAGAGTAAGACAGAACAACATTGTAATATCCTCAATATAAGGCTAAAAGTTTACAAGTACCCACCCCCAAAAAGTGTTTTAATTTGCATAATTTTTTTCAAGAACAGGATTGGTTCCGTAAGATCTTTCACCACATTATACGTTCCCACACACACCAAAGTGCTTCTGGTTCTTTCTTTCCTATAGTTTACAGTAAACAGGCTCTTCCACGGCAAGGACAGGTCAGGTAACGCTTCTGTTAATGTAAAGTGAAGGAAATGCTCCGGAGAAAATGCAAAAGAGCTGCTGCAGATCAGCCAGTCCCTTGAAGTCAATGCCATTTTTCTAATCTAGTCTCGACCATGATTTTTCAGTTATTGATTTTTCTAATCAAATTTTACCATTTCTTTCTCGAAAAGATCTTTAATTTCTAAAGATAAAAAGCAAAATTACTGGAATTATACTATATATTGCTTAGTGAATGCTGAACTGCATAAGGCAGATATTGCTGTGACCTCCATCATATAATTCAATAGCTAATAAGCTAATAGGTAGCCAATAGTTTCAAACCCTGAGGAAGAGTCAGAAATCAATATGCAAACTGATGGGTCATCTGCAAACCTACTATTCATCACAGGTCAATACTAGGTGACCCCACTGTCAGTTACATGTCAACTATTGTCGGGTTCATTACAAATGATATCACACAAACAAGATTCCTGTGAAACGTGTTGACTGTCCTGGACTCCATGTTGTTTCTTCAGCAACATGTGGAGAACAGCTGCTTTCAGAGAAGCTCATCTGGCAGCCAAAATAAAATGTACTGTTTATCATTGGACATGTTCAGCGGGACTCAAACCTGTGTCAGACTGACGCATATCTCAGTTCTGTTACGGCTTTACTTATATTGTAGTAACACAAATAAATCATGGTCATGTTAACCAATCAGACACAGTCAAGACTGGTCGCCTTTATTGGCCAGTGAACTGTATTTTGAAAAGGTGTAGCATGAAAATAGAAGGGTGCTGTTCTATCACAGTAATCTCTAAGTGTCATGTGTTGATCCCTGATAAAAAGAGCCAGTAGTAACTTTACCTCCATGACAGATAGGAACAGTGTTTACAGGAAATATGGTCTGATTATGGGAAGCAGAAGTAGTAGAGTCTTCCTTCTAGGATGGCACGAAGGCTACCAGTCGTCTCCACCATGGCTTGAAAAACACTCTACATGTTCCACTTTAAGAAGCAGATGAACAACTGGATGCAGTGGTTGATGAGCTTGAACAGGCACAACCCCCCACAACTCATATTCTCAGTGATAAAATATGGATGAATCCAAACAAGGTTGCATGTGCAGCAGAGTAGCATTGCATAGTATGATGAAAAGCCTGTTTACCCAGTATTCCGTTCAAAACAATTGATTCATATAGCATATAAATATTTTCATCTCAGAGTGCTTTATAGTCTCCAACTGATGTGACTCCCTCTCTCTTTAGACCCTTAAAAAAACTCTGATGCTTGTTGTTTGAAGATGGATAAAAAGGCAGATTCAAGCTGTGAAGGCAACGCAGACATGTTATCATCCTGCCCAGTCTCACAGCAAAGCGTGTACAGACCCGCTGATCCACAAGAGGAGAGCATGTCAGGTTTCGCCTCCCCTCGAGGTGAAAAGTAAACACGTGTATGAAGGTGCAGGACCAGCAGGGGGCGTTAAGGATGGAAGTGAAGGAATAACAGAGTATATGGAGCGACAACGTCCGTTTAGATATGTAGTCAGGGTGGATGGATGGGTCAAAAACAGGACTTTGACGAAGGAGACCAGGGTAGTGTTTGAATCCTTCTTTTCTTAAACCTAACCAAGTAGTTTTGATGTCCAAAACCAATGAAGTGTCTGGAGCCTTTGCAAGCGTTATTTTGAGATTTTGCATATTTAACATTTCTAGCATGATCGCAGGATGAGAATGTGTTGTTTTCAGGCCTTGATGAGTCAAAATGTGACACTGACGCAGTGGACCTGTGGGTCTATTACACGCTTTGACGTAATGCCATCATCTTAGAGTTGATATGGCAAACATTAACATTAAAAAGTTGGAGACGGCCCAACACTAACAGTCTTTTAGAGTCATGTCCAATGTTCAGTTCCCTTGATCAGTTTTGGTCTCCACCGACTCCTGATGGAAATATCTGGCTCTTCAGCTGATAAATGCTCCACTTTATTCACCAGTTTGTTGCTAGCTTAGTCCGTTAGCAGTTTGCTGTGTATAGTGGGTTTATCAGACCTTTTTTTAGCAGCTGCCTCCTGCTGCTGAAAACAGGCTCAGCAACAGCAGTGAAAGTTTTGGTCCATAAAACCGAAACAATTGCAGTAATTTAAAGAAGCTAAAACACTATAGAGCTGAGGGAACACCTGCCAGGAAATATAATTATGTGCAGATTTGTTCTATTAGCATCTCTTTTCACATTAAAAACAGGGTCTACTCACTGACCCATTGATAAAAAGGAAGTATTGATTATAGCAGCTTTAAGTGTAGCAGTATGTCATCATGCTGTTGTGTATATAATCAGTTTTTTTCTGAGATAAAGAAGATCACGAAACACATGAAGCTTCTGTGAGGTTTGACTATTTTTACTGGTTTTCAGATGGACTGATGAAAGAGATGCTCTTTGAGAAAAACCATCAAGTCACAGATGATAATGGAACAGGGACCAGCTGGGAATAGGGGGGAGACCAAAACCACATTAAAGCCAATATATCTGCCTATGTGTCGTTTATATAACACCAGCCACCCCAGGGAGGGTTTAAATGTGGTTAGTATGAGGACGACCACTTGCCTTTGGCGAGTTCTTCTCCCGTGGATGAATGGAATAGAGCACTGGAGATAAGAGGAGTGATTTATTTGACTTTTAAGTTATTTAATGATTTTTTTTCTTAATCTACCCGCACAATTCCCGTTCGTTTCCCAGAGCTTATCATCTCTCTCCCGCATGTTCACGTCCCAGATAGCGTTGATGGACAGACAGACTGACAGAGTGACAGACAGACAGCAGGAGATAGACCTGAGTGTTACAGTTATGGTCTGATCATTTCCTCCACTGTAATAATATGACAGGCCGTCTTGGCTCGAGGATAGACTGCGAGGCAGATCCAGGCTAAAAGAGCTCAACATCACCCTAATGACGGTAAACGTAGACCATTAATCTTCAATTGTTTGCAGGGGCTGGTGTGTGTGTATGTTTGGTCTTGCTCTCACACACATATTCACGCACAATGGAATACGCCTCTGCTTGAATGTTAGGTGACCTCTCTCTTTCTTGTCTTCTACTCCCAATTTCCTTCCATCTGCCTCTCTCTCTCTCTTTTCCTCTAGACATGTTCCTCTCCTCCATCCCTCTCATTCAGTCTCTCTCTTTCTCCAGATTTCTTTGTCTCTCTTTCGCTCACTGTTTTGAATTTTTCATCATCGCCTCTTGCCCCGTTTTGCGGAAAATGCATCTCGGACAGGCTTCTCCACAGAGCAGCAGGCATTTTTGTGTGTTCTCCTGCGACACTCAGGTTTATTTTGGTTGCTCGTGGTCAGCATCTACTCCTCTTTATTTCACCACTACATCACTTCTAATAGCTGTAATTTCCCTACACGATTCAGTCTCTGATGAGCATTGCAGAAAGAGGGTTCATGTCTTATGCACATCTTCCTCTTTCTCTTTTCTCTGTTGCCTGTCGGTCTGATCAGCCGCCTTCTTGCCACCTTCGGGCGCTGCCTTCAGAGCCTCCGGAGGACTGGCAGTATTGGGGCAGAGAGGGAACATCTTGCCTCAGCGCAGCACATGGTTTTGGTTTTCTTAACCTTATGTATTGTGCATTTGTTTTAGCCTTGAGGAAAGAAGATTCAGTGGTCCAGCTTATGTGTGTGTGTGTGTGTGTGTGTGTGTGTGTGTGTGTGTGTGTGTTTGGCTTTTTCTGAAGCTGCCTTGTCTCATGTTGTGCTCCTCTTGAAATAGAGCCAAGTTTTTGAGGTCATAACACCAGGGAAAATCATGGCGGGAGATTCTGAAACCTGATATTTCAATTACCAAATCCAAAATAGCAGCCACTGTTCAGCCACTAAGCCTCTCTGGTGTTAACAGCAGACACATAAACATACACCCTTGAGTTCAGTGTTGATACCAGCCAGGGCATCAATTTTTCCTTTATTAAATAGTCGGTAATCATACTAATGCAGAGAGAGAACAACTGCAGTCAGTAATTCCTGCAGGATTTATTTTGCTGTCGCGCAACAAAACGGAACTATAAACAGAACATGTAATTATCTCGAGTCGTCTGAAGTGTAATCTCCTGATAAAGTGTAAAGCAATCAGCATTGTGTGAGCAGGGATAGGTGTTCGTGAGGATGAATTTTAAGTAAGGTGCTGGGAAGAAACCGAGCAAGGGACAGAAACTGGAGCTGCTGGGTTTTGTTCATTCATTCAGCCATTCATTTACTTTTTCCTCATTTATTTTGATCACAAGCCAATCAAAATTGCTCCAATAAAATTCAAATTAGCATTTTGTGAAGAAAATGCATTTGAAGAAGCTGTTAGCTGCCGCTGCTCTCAGCAAATCTTTTAGCGCCACCTACAGACTTGTTCAGCATCCCCATCTGTACAAATTTGAATTTGGTTACCATGAAATGCTAAACCGAACAGATACAGCATTTAATAAGAAGTACAGCAGTGTTTTACTAATGGCCACAAGGTGGAGCTCTTGGTGCCAGGTCTTTTCCGTTAGCGTTTTAAAGGTGAGTGCGTTCGAAGAAAGTTGAGTCTGTACTCCCATAGGATCCCGTTCATTTTAAAATCCATAAATAAAATTAATATAAAATCAACTAATGATTGATGTCAGAAGTTTCTAACTTTAACTTTTTTTTGCATGCAAAAACTTCATAGCGTATTCACTGTATGAGTTAACTTGAAGGTTCCCTCCTGTGGTGAAAAAACATTTAGACCAGAAGTCTGAAAGCTTCATTCCATTTAAACACTGTGAATGTCTTTGAAAACGGCTGCGCTGAAACCAATAATTAGTGAGAAAAGCCAATGTAGGCCCCCATGTACTTTTTCATATAAGCTGCTCTTTGGAAGAGCTGACGCACCAAAAGAACTTAAAGCATGAGATGTAATTTCCCATTGTACCCCACCTGTGGTGAATCTATTAGACTCCAACTGGTACCAGGTCTCTTTTTAATATCTTACTCATTTTAATATGGTTTTCTCTTTGATATAAAGACATACAGGTGTTGACGTCGTGAGCAGGGTGGGGTCACAAAAGAGGTTTACAACCTTTGACGGCTACTTTAAAAGACTTTTTAATGATGCAATTCATACATTTCTCTTTAACTTACCTGATGCTTTGCCATAAAATATTATCTTTACTGCTTCAACAGTTTCTATTTTTCAAGGTTTTATGGGCTTCACCTTGAGGATTCACTGATGTAGAGAAGCAGTAGAAAACTCATTCGATTGTCTAGAGAACCGCTGGCACCGAGAGCTTGCTCTTTAGCCATCAGCCTGCTAGAAAAATGACATCCTTAAGTGAAAGCAACCAAATCCCAAAGCACACTGAATTATTGATCACTTGGAAAATGCCACACAAAGCCTTGTGTGACCACACAAGAAGGCCATGGAAGGCAAAGAGCTGCTGAATCAGATTGAGCTCACTGAATTGAAGTTTAATTAGATAGATGTGTAGTTTTGTTTGGAATTGATTTTCTTAACATCTGAAGCAAAAACTCTCTCACACTCACAGCTGAGCCCACTCACATCAAAACAGCAGTCACACTGAAGACTTGCAACACTTGGTTTATCCAACCCAAATATTTCAATTCACCATTGGTCGACTGATTATGCATTACAGTAGCTGATTTATGCAGCAAGTAGGTGTCGGGAATATAACGCAGGGCACACACACACACACACACACACACACACGGTCTTCAGTATGTACAATATATGAATGAACAGTCACACATTGATTACATCCCCCGTGGAAATGGATTCTGTGTTGTTCATTTAGTGTCAGGGCCCAACGGCTCCCGAGCCTCGGCGCATGTAATGTGAGAGAAAATGTGATTCATATTGTTAGAAGATTTACAGCTTCATCTATAATGAGTATTGTGGTAGGAAGAAAAGCAGGAAAGTACTGATGTAACTATTGATGTCGGGCAAATTGTGCTGCGTCTGCATGTAAGAGTGTGAACAGTTAATTATCGGGAAATGGATGTTGGCATGCAGGAATGTGGAAGAAGCTTGTTTGAGGAGACTTCGAAACTGATCTTTGTTTCGGGTCTTGGTTCTTGTTATTGATCCCTGATTAATAGGATTACTACTCCTGTGTGTTGTGCTAAAAGTGGTAAAACTTTGTTCCTTCTGTCGAGCCAGAGGTGAGCGTGAGTAAAGAGAGGGGACTAACATCATGTGAGTTGGCCAGACAGACACAGATGAAGTCACTGTATTTTTTGGCCAACTGGGAAATGAAACATGTTGTGAGTTCTTTCTAGAAAACGTTAGGAAGATAATTTGTGCTGACAGAAACATCGACACTGACAAGCTTAAGCTCACTGCTGCAGTGCTGTTGTCATATTGCTGCACTCGCTGTCTGCTGGAAGACCAAAATGCTGCACTGATATCATAAGCCAGGCTGCACGCGCTGTTTCTTGTTAATTCGCAAACAAGTCTCTAAAGCTCTGTATCAGCTAAATAAGGCTTTGTTCCACTTTTGAAAATCAAGCATCCATCCACCATCACCCACTGAGCGATAAACAGCAGTTAAAATCAGCATCACAATATTAAAAATGATATTTTTAGGCACGCTAAAGGCATAGCTTTAGGGTCATTCTGCAGGCTGACCGATCTACCACTTTGCCGACTCTGGTGACCTGACTTTTCCTCACCCAGCCATGAGATTGACGTTTGTCATTTTTAGTTGAAATATCTCATTAGATATTGGATGTTTTTGCTGTGAAATTTTGTCCAGATATTCACGTCCCCCTCAGGATACATTTGAATAAAACTGGTGATTAATAACATGATATGATCGTTTAGATATATCACTTAGACAATAATTAATAATATTGAAGTACTGCCAAGCCCTGGCATGACCAATCTCAGATTTTCAGGTCAGACAAATACTGATATTTGGGAGTAAAAAAAAATCCTAATAGAATACATGAATGCACACGTTTTCTCTTGAATCCCTTCAGCCTGCCGTCATGTAAACATATACAGACAATATTGGTCCACGTATCTAACCTTTTCATATGCAGAACCATGTATACTGCACCACAGATTAAATGACATGCAGTCCTCCATTCTCCTCATTGCTTGTAAGCGCATCAAATCCATGGAGAATACACGGGCACACACGTTCAGCATCTGTCTGCACGCTCTGTTATTCTGTAAGTGTGGCAGCACTTAAAGGAATATTTGCATTTTTCTTTTTATCCCCTGAAGCCTCAGGGGAGGATGTGTGTGTGTGTGTGTGTGTGTGTGTTTGAAACTTGTGCTTAAATATTGAATCACCCACATCCCTTTCCCTTCGTCTGCTTCCTCTCTCCATTTTGAGACCACCTATGGACATTGACTCCCTGTATATTTTTGAAAGTGATTATAAATTCCTGCTGATAACTAAAGGTACAGTATTGTATGGTCAGGTTCCCGGTTATGATATGATCCCTGCGAGCCATGACATACACACTGGTTCTCAGGCAGGGGTCTAAAAAATAATTATATTTCCTGTCAAAACATCAGCACACTGTTATTCGATGTGTTTTTTTTTTCTAATTTCTGTACTTTGTCCTCAAAAAAGAATTATAGAAAGTGTAATATTATGATTTTGCTCTGTTACACTTCTGTACCTTCCTACATGGAGCAAAGAGTTTTTAATTACACAGAAATGTGAGTACTTTGTGTCTGGTCTTGTCTCATAACCATACACATTTATACAGATGATTACTATTCTCCCCATGGAAAATGACCCAACGTTGTGCAATTAGCTCCTTATATGTGGTAACTGCACTGATTACTGTATGTGTTGGGCTACAGGGACATGTTTACTTCATTGAAATTGGTTCTAAGTTAATTGTGTTTCACATTCAATTTTACCTCTTTTTGTGTTTGAGTGAAAGCAATCACATGGAAGCTGAATTTGAGGTCTCAGTGTTGGGATTTTGTAGTCTCCCAGAGAGCGGCCTGTTCAAGACAAAAGTCCTTCTCACTGCTCTTAAAATACAGCTAAAACAGTTATCAGTGAATTATGTCATAACAGTCTTATGAAGCACCCCTGAGTCCGTGTAATACTCTGCTTTCTACAGTCATGCGTTCACAAAGTGGTGAACCTCTCTCCATCTTCGCTTGTGAATGACTGAGTCTCTCCAGGATTCATCACCAATCATGACACTATCACCTGTTAGCAATGAACCTGTTTACCTGTGGAATGATCCAAACAAGTGTTTTTGGATCAGTCCACAACTTTCACAGTCTTTTGTTGCTCCTGTCCCAACTTATTTGAAACGTGTTGCTGCCATCAAATTCAGAATAAGCAGATATTTACGACAATCAATGAAGTTGATATTGTCTTTATGCTGTTTTCAATTGAGTCTGTGCCAAAAATGATTAATAAATTATCACATTTGCTTTACTTATATTTTACTCAAAGTTCTGCTCTTTTGGAATCAGGGTTGAATGAATGATGTTCTCAAAACTGGCAGAGATTGATAAAAGTTTGTGTTAATTTTCAAGGCTATTGTCTGGATATTCACTGCTTGTGCATTCTTAATTTTTCCAGCAGCTTTCATTATCTTATCAGCCAGTTTTAGAAATACAAATTGGAATAAAAAATTGCCTTCAAATGAACGCTGTCTCGCTCACAGAAGTCGACCGAGCTGTTATCAGAGAAAGCCACTCCCGGCCGGGTTACGTGACGAACAGCAGGGTTGTGTGTTTGGGAGATTTCAGATGTTGCTCCTAGAAAATCCATACCGCTGTGCTCCGGAGCCGAGGTTCAGCTTTGGTGTGGTTATGTGAACTTGCTGCCCCTAAACAGTGAAGACAAACATCTCACCTGAAACATATGTTTTTATTTTGGTGGTGTTTTTAAGGTTCTTCATGTTTCAAAGAGAACTGGGCTGTTTATTTTTTTGGTTTTGTAAAACACGAGTGAAACGCAGCTCCGGCACTCATGAGTCTGCAGAGGTGACGTTGGAGCGTCTGCTGGGCTTTTTCAGGCTGATGCAGATTTGACCTTTTAGCGTTGGAGTGTTTACTGCAAGTTAAACAAATATATAAACCAAAGCTGTTACTTATGCAGCTTCTCAACCGAGTTGCTATAATAACATTTTTTGCTACAACACAGAATCACGTCGTCTGCTACATCTGCGTGTTTGAGATGAAAGAGAGTTGGTTGCTGCAGAAGTCAGATATAGTTTTTTTTTTACAATCCATCTTGAGGTATTAAAATTATATTGTAAAAGCCTCTGTAGTCATATCTTCCATCAGACCTGCAGCAATATGCTCGAGCTAAATATATCTTAAATCTTGCAATAATATAAACGATAGAGGTGAAAACTCAAAGGAGATAATCAAACCTAAACATCCCCCACATTCATCCTGTCTGTGACGACCTAATCTGAATTCCTTCCTCTTCTGCTCTCGTCTCTCTAAAGGTTCAACACCTTCATCAATCGTCACCCCGCAGCACTGGGTTGGACGTCAACATGGGCCGCTGGGATCGCTCCTCCCTCCTGTCCCCTGGCCTGAGGCTAGCAGTCGTCACGGTGATTCTCCTCCTCGAGCTCCATCCCTCATTGGCCGGCGCTCCCCCTGAGCCCAGCTTGGGTGGCTCCGTCTCGGTGGTGTCCACAAATAAGACTGAATGCAGCAAGGCTGAAGCGTGCTCGAAGGGCGTGATCTTGCCTATTTGGGAGCCGCAAAACCCGTCATTCGGCGACAAGGTGGCCAGAGCAACAGTTTACTTTGTGGCTCTGGTCTACATGTTCCTGGGTGTGTCCATCATTGCAGACCGATTCATGGCATCGATAGAGGTCATCACATCGCAGGAAAAGGAGATCACCATCAAGAAACCCAACGGGGAAACCACCACCACCACCGTTCGGATCTGGAACGAGACCGTCTCCAATCTCACCCTCATGGCTCTGGGCTCTTCGGCTCCTGAGATCCTGCTGTCCGTCATAGAGGTCATAGGTCACGGGTTCCACGCCGGTGCGCTGGGCCCCTCCACCATCGTGGGCTCTGCGGCGTTCAACATGTTCGTCATCATCGGTCTTTGCGTGTACGTCGTGCCCGACGGCGAGACCAGGAAGGTCAAGCACCTCCGCGTCTTCTTCGTGACGGCCACCTGGAGTATCTTCGCCTACATTTGGCTCTACCTGATCCTGTCCGTGATCTCGCCAGGCGTCGTGCAGGTGTGGGAGGGGTTGCTCACCTTCCTCTTCTTCCCCATCTGCGTGGTGTTCGCCTGGGTGGCCGACCGCCGCCTGCTGTTCTACAAGTATGTGTACAAGCGCTACCGCACCGGCAAGCAGCGTGGCATGATCATCGAGACCGAGGGAGACCGTCCACTTCCTTCCAAGGTATGACCAAAGGAATTAACATTACTACCACTATTAGCAATAACACTAATGCTTTACATTAATATTACCCCCATTAGCTTCACTCAGCTGTGGGAGTAGTAAAAGGATTAATTACCCACACAATTATAACAACAACAACATGAACTGACTCTTTTATCTTTAAAGCTTCCCGGTTTATTACAGCTTGTGTGTTATTTTTATAGGTTTGGCTTTCAGTAATAATAACATTGCATTCATCAAAGTGAATCCTGTGCAGTAGGGATTATTATCCCCATTATATGTTTACATGTTTTAAGTGTTTTAGATCATGGTCCTGAGCATTTTTCTTCAACTTCAATTTGCCTTAAAATCTGTCTGCTCATTTCTTACTGTCAGATTGTTGTAATGATTTTGCCATGTTCCCAAAACTATGAAAATGAGACCTCACTTGGATTATATATTATTAGCGACAGAAAATATTTCTTCAACAAGGAAAATGCTTCTCTTTGTGATCCCCTTCAGAAATCGCTTCATGATGATGACGACGACATTATAAATGCTAAGAATTACTGTGATGTTTCTGCAACACGTCTTATCTGAGTGTTGAATTTCAGAAGCTAAATTTCCTTCATGCTGGGCGGCTCTCGCTTTTACAAAGGCATATCAATTAGAGAGCAGCCGACCACGAGAAATTAATTAAGCCGTCCTCATGCAAACATGCGGTGGGAAAAACAAAAGGGCAGATAAGGCTCTCCATGTAGGAGGAAGTGAGTTCCTGAGTAGTGTGTATCTGAGACAATTATCTATATTACTGAATGGAGTCCTGCCAAGGTAAACTCGTGCCATCAAGCATATGACTGCAAACACAAATACTTGAAATATTGTCACTTTTTAATTTCCTGCTTTGAATACTGTCTAATACTTAGTGTGATGCTCCATGCAGTACATTGCACATATCTAATTAAACTCTCACTGTTATGGTGATGGTACATTTATTCACCACTCAGTTAATTTAGAGTCTCCCAGTGTCTCTAACTCCCGTTATTATTTCTCTCATTTCCTTGACGAGATTATTAAGACTTAAGAGCAGTTTCGTTTCAACTTCTGGCTAAAAGAAATCACTGAATCAAACCCAACATTGTCCTCGAGGGAAAAGCCTAATAAGTTAGACATTTTAAAGTGTCTTGCTTAAAGAGCTAAAAGACATTTCATGAATAAAACTGTACTCAAAGGAAAACAGGCTTTCAATGAACAACAAAATACCCAGTTTACTCTGAGACAGACAGATGGCTGACATTTTGTTAACATGTCTAATAAAAGCTAATGCTGCTATCTGCTTGTAGGGACACTCACAACAAACAGTATTGTGGGTTGTTTTTGACATTTGCAACCAAATTATCAGGCAGAAAAGTCAAGTCCAAAACTGAGCTGAAGCCTCTCAAGCTAAACTCTATAGTAAAGATAAACCAGATTATTCTGTTGACCTAACGAAATTCATTCATTTTCATAATCATCCATTCATATTTAAAACTTTCTTTGAAGCGTCAAGAGTAAGAAAACCTTTGGGATTTAGGGATGCTTTAACAAAACCCACACCTCAGAAACATTCAACTTTTGTTTGCATGGTTTTAAAGGTCATTCTTGTTACAGATCCAGTTCTCAGTTAACCACCATGATGGCACCAGACACTGTTGTCTTTAGATTTGTCATGCTGCTCCAAAGCCTCAAATCCATGGCACTGATTAAACTGCTTTCTTTCCCGTTATAAGGTGGACATTGAGATGGATGGGAAGATGCTGAACTCTCATGGCGTCGACTTCCTGGATGGTCCGCTGGGTTTGGATCTAGATGAGAAGGATCTGGATGAGGAGGAGACCCGCAGAGACATGGCCAAGATCCTGAAGGAGCTCAAACAGAAACACCCTGACAAGGAGGTGGGTAACGAAGTCAAACAGGCCTCACATACCTCACATAAAGCATAATGTCAGAGGAACATCCTGTCACTGCTGCTCGGGGTTGTTTTTCCTCACTGTTGTTTTCTTTTATGGGAAATGAAATGACAAAATAAGCAGCGGCAGATGACGCACTTTCTATTGGCTTCCATTATCACAGCTATTATGCTGATGAATGCAGCTCAAGGTCTCATCACAACCTCTCAGATTAATCTGATAATGGGACGTCTAAAAAAGAAAATTGCAAAGGAAACTGAGCAGCCATTAAATCAATATGTAAATAAAAAGAAATTAAACACACATACTCTAATTCTGAGATTGGCTATTTATATTGTGTCTGTCCGGTTGCCTGGCAGGATAAACTCCCAAGAACTTGTCTTTGTGTCATTGCTGCAGAGTCTCATTGTAAACACAGAAAGTCTTTTACTGTTGACATATACAGTACAGTTAGAAGATATTACATCTGTGTACTCTGTGTTCTGAACCTGCGTTAGTATCATGAAGACCACAGTAACACTGGACTAAAATATAGTGTGTACTTTGTCTCGCTGTGTCTACCTTTGTAGACTTCTGTACCTTAAAAAACTACAATATATTGCAGCCATCAAATTCGCTGTGACAAGGTTTGTTCTGCTCACTGCTCTTCTTATTGTTTAGACAAGGTTTAACATTCAAGAGCATAATGGAAGCTGCAAGCACCAAGACAAGCTGCTGAATTGGCATCTCTTAACATGCATGAGAGCCTCCTGAAATAGTCTTTTTACACTTTCGCCCTCATCTCTGTATGGATTAACGATGCGGCTCATTAACTTGTTGTCAAAAACAAGTAGGGTTTCCGCCCCCTCACAGTCATACTTTGGCAGCAAGTGCTTTGACATTACCGGTACATGTCTTACTTTATGTTGTACTGTAGGTAAAGCTACTGCAGCAGTGTTGGGAAAGTTCACTTTCTATATGAACGAGTTCAAAGTTCAGTTCAAACCTTTTAAAATGAACTAGTTCAGTTCATCGTTCATAATTCAAAATTGTGAACTAAGTTCATGCTTCCCCAAAATGAACTATTTAGTTCTTTTTTTTTTTTTTACGTTGCCACAAGCTACAAGCTTATATGGGAATTAGTTTCTCAGTAAACACATCCTCCTTCCTTGCACACATGTGAATTGTGACGAGACTGACGACCGCTGATGACGAAGTTGGTAGAGCGACAGGCAGGACTTGCGGTTGCCAGATCGGGTGGTTATCCGCGACATTTTAATGGTCGTTTACCATATGTTTTTACTGTTTTAGCTTGGTTTTTCGCCGAGGGCTCTTGAAATCTGGCACGAACGTAATCTGAACGAAATCAGAGTGCCGTTCAAGAAACAGCAGAATGAGTGCGTTCACAATTTAACGTTCATCAAGCAAAAATGAACCGGACGTTCACGTTCACCCAAAATATGAGTTAGTTCATGAACGAACGTTCTTTGAACGCGTTCGGGTACAACACTGTACTGCAGTATTGGTTGTTGTAGGCTCTTGTGTCGGATGCCAACGCTTCAAAATTGGTCCTCTTTTCCCGACTACATCCTCATCTTGTTCTTGATCCAGAGATGCATAATGGTGCCAGAACTTTGTAGGTTGACCTAATAGTGAAGTCATACATAGTGTTCCCATCTCTGGGAAGATGTCACTGAAAATAAAACATTGTTTTTAGGCTAAGGTTCCACTTGTTGAAAAGTGTTGATTTAAAAACCAGTCTGACATTACCTAATACAAATGTAAGCCAGCAAGCACAGTCAGGCTTTTTCCATTATCTACTAAGTCTTTTTGTTTTCACATCTCTCTAAAAAGAAAAAAAGTCTTTACCATGTTTTATTTCTTTATTCAATGCTTACATGCTGTTTGTGTAATATATCACAAACAGTTATGATCAAGAGTTTAATCTACAATATTAATTACCATGTTGTCTCCAATTATCATTAATGCCATTAACTTCAGTTCAACCCATAAAGGTTCTCAGTTCTTAGACTGAAAAGTAATTCACCTGATGTAGTCCAGTAATTTGCTGATAGGAGAGGAATACTCGTGGGATGAGGAAAGTATAAAAAGGAGGAACAGTGAAAAAACGTTGGGATCGACCCAGGAATTCAGTGCATTTCTCCGGGCTATCTAAGCAAGATGGATGCTTGCTGTCATGTGAGCTTGGGCCTGGATCCTCTTGTTGAAGGAGGACCTCTCTACTTATGAAATTACCAAGCTGTTCATGTTTCATTTGGCACATCGAGTACAGCTGTGCAAGACCTCACAGAGACTTAGACAATCTGATGCATGTTCCTCAGTGTGACGAAATCATCGAGGCCGTTGATGGAAATTTCACCGCTCTTTCTCTGTTGACATATTATAACAGTGTGAGTCATTGCAAGATCAGTGTTCTTCGACTGTTTCTAATGTTGGATTCATCCACATGACACACCATTAAATCTTATTTATCCAGACCAGCTAGATGGAACTCTGTGATTCAGCCAGACAAGCTGTCGTTAAACAATGTTCTCTTATTTAAGTGGACAAGTTGACATAGAAGACGTTCTTTCCCACAATTGAAGATAATATACCAGCTGTCTGGGCAGTTGAGATTTTACCACGTGCACTGATCATGCTGGAGAAGACATTTTTTACTATGTTTTTGTGCCTTCATGTTTTCTCTTACTAGGTGGAACAACTCATTGAGCTTGCCAACTACCAAGTCCTGAGCCAGCAGCAGAAGAGCCGCGCTTTCTATCGCTGCCAGGCCACCCGGCTGATGACAGGTGCTGGCAACATCCTGAAGAAACACGCGGCCGATCAGGCACGAAAAGCCGTCAGCATGCACGAGGTTCGCTCTGACGCTGGCGATAACGACCCCATCTCCAAGATCCTTTTCGAGCCCGGTTCTTACCAGTGCCTGGAGAACTGCGGCACAGTGGCGGTGAACGTGGTGCGACGCGGCGGCGACGTGAGCAAAACGATTTCTGTGGAGTACCGGACGGAAGACGGCACAGCCAACGCTGGCTCGGACTACGAGTTCACCGAGGGCGTGGTGGTCTTCAAGCCTGGTGAGACAATGAAGGAGATCCGTGTGGGCATCATTGACGACGACATCTTCGAAGAGGACGAGAACTTCCTGATTCACCTTTCCAACGTCAAGGTGTTGACATCAGAAGGCGAGGAACCAGAGGAAGGCGAGTCAGCCAATCACGTGGACTCGGTGGCGTGTCTCGGCTTACCCTCCACAGCGACCGTTACCATCTTTGACGACGACCACGCCGGTATCTTTACGTTTGAGGAGCCTGTATGCCACGTGAGCGAGAGCGTTGGCACCATGGAGGTGAAGGTGCTGAGAACGTCGGGGGCTCGCGGCGTGGTCATGCTGCCGTACAAGACGGTGGAGGGAACAGCACGAGGTGGTGGAGAGGACTTCGAAGACACTCACGGCATCCTGGAATTTCAGAACGACGAAATCTTGTGAGTAAATTTGAATGATAATGATAATTCATTTATGCAGATATTTTTCAGTTTCACTGTCATTTTCTTTGTGTTATTATTTTTCTCGCTCTTTGTCAGTGTGATGTTGCAAATGTTAATGCTGATGGTGTTAGAAAATGAGGGTGTGAGTGTGATGTGGTGGTCACGATGAGCGGCGAGGCGGACTGCTCATTGGCGAACTTGGCGAAATCAACAATTCCCCCACCCCTTGACACTTCTTACCTCATATTTTCTACTTCAATCTCTTCTTTTATCTTCTGTTTTGTTTCTCTTTGCTTTGGATTCTGCTGCTGTTTGACTCTTCTGTGGGTTTTATTGATTCCCACACTCAGTTTGCACAGTAGGTTTTAGCTTGCGAGTCGCATGAACCAAGAAACTGGGTTATTTGTTGCATGGTTAATGGTTTGAACTTTAAGGAGACGCCGTGTCAGGACATTGAGATTGAATGAGGTTGAAGTTTCCTTAAGCAAGGCACTCAATGGAAAACCAGGAGGAGCTGGTTGCTGGAATTTGTACTTTAATTAAATAAGCAGCAGGGAATTAGGGACCTGCTAAGAAGGAGCATCTATCTACTCAATTTAATCCGGATATACAAAAGCTTTTTAAGAAAATGCCAGTTGCCCTTTTAGGTGGCTTTAAACTGTGTGAGAACATCCCGGAGCAACCACTCACTCAGCGGGCGAGAGGCTTTTTCTGTTGTCTTTCCTGTGTGAAAAGAACTTGAAACTCCATTTAAGGATCCCTGCTGTGAAATGCCACAGCCTCAGTTTAACACTCGTCTTAGCCGAGCGCAGAGGCCGTATTATCTGATGGTGACTCACGGCGAGGTCCGTGATTGCTATTTGACCACGTTTCAGGAGGCCTTTTACCACAGTGGTGATTTCGCTCAGCTGCTGTACTCTTCATCCTGTGGGGAACCAGCTCCAGCTATCAGCCAAATGTTTGTACAACACTGAGCACTTTGGCTCCAAACCAAACCTAATTTCAAAGTCCTCTTTTGTTCTTTGACTCTTTTACTGTGACAACTATTGCTGTGAATACACACTTGTGTGTTTCTAGCCACACATTTACTTGATCATTACTCAACAGTAGCTGCTAATATGACACACTGACTCAAATGTTGACTCAGTAGTTAATTCACATGTGGACAGTATTGTCGAATTCATAGGCCTTGGTTCAACAGGTAGACGCAGATATTGTAAGTAAAGTGCGTCATTAAAGTGTTGGAACTGTTTTAAAGGTAAAGCTTGTTGCACATGTTTTGGCTGCTGCTGAATTGAATCTGGATTTTTTCAAGACTGTGTTGAAATGTTTGGTCATGTTGTTGCCATGCAACAGTTGAAAAGCTAGACAAATGTTGCTCTTTTTGCATAAAGCTGAAATGATTTTAACCTGCATTGACATGAACACACACAGACATAAAACTAAATATATACACATTCTACATATGCAAGTGAAGTGACCCACTGACCTTGTCTCTCACCCTGTCCCATCCTGGATGACTTAGAAAGACTTATTTCATTGGACTCACTTGACTGGACCAGTTTCTTGGACTTTATGATAAATCGAAATGTGATTTAGGTCATGATCTCACATTTGTAGTTTGGATTACTACAACCTTCCAAAGACAGATGATCTGTTTCTGCTCCATTTTTTTGTTGTTATGTCCTAACATTTGTGGGAGGGAAGCTTTTCTTTGTCCTGTTGGAAACCTTGAGCCAGTTTGGGAACTGCTCCTGCCATTGGCCCGTGAAACTAAAAATACTGGATGTGATATGAAACAAAGAAATAAACAGGTCTTAACTTGGTTTAGACATGCGGGGGGGACGAGATGAGTTTTTCTGCTGGCATCCATCAGTTGCTAGTTGCAGCAGATTCCCTTGGAAACCTAAAGTTTGTTTGCAGCAGTTGTTTGAAATTGTTCAGATTGTTTGTGAGGAAGAAGGGTTGTGATGGCAGGAAACAAAGCCCGCTGTCATGATGAATGAGGAGATGCTGTCTTGGTAACAGTAGCCTAAAGCTCTCTCCCTTTCTTCTGTTTTTGGTCAGATTTGAAGCAGATGTCTGCAGGGCTGCCTGATTCAGCCTGTGGCCCACTGCATACTTTCCATAGCTTATAGCTCTTACAGCCAGGACTAAGTGGGTTTTAATAACACTTTGTCCAAATCAAATGATGGACTGTCCTTCCGGTTATCGTGGTTACTGTGTGTGTGTTCTCATGTGTACATGTGTGTGTCGGGAAAACACCCAGAGGTGGAGCACTGTGACTATAAACTATTGTGCTAATGTCTGAAGTGAAAAGCATTTCGACCACGGCTGCATGTACGTAGGAAGAGGCCATTTTGTAACCAGAAAATTACAAGTTTCATTCCCACACAGTGTCCTTCAACCACTTAACCACTTAAACTCCCCCTCTAAATCATCTCTGGTGAATTTTTTATATGATCTTTAATAGTTCAAATTGCTTCAAAAGTAGCCTAAATTGTGATATAAATGGACCGCAGAGGTATTTTTAGGTTCTTTAGCCCAGAACTCATGGACACTCTAACATTACTGCCGAGTACTTTCCAAAGCTATGACTGTTATTATTTTAGTTTTTCATGCTTTCTTTAAAACTTGAACCCAAACACAGACATAGTGATGAGGATAATGTGAATTTGGTTGTTTCTAAAATAAAATTGCTCATCAAACTCTCAAAAGTCAGATGTGGACTGTCCATGAAAGCACCAACAGAGGAGTTTTCAAACCAGCTTGGTTGCTGGATTACTGCACTAAAAACTGCATTAATACACACAATTAACTAACTAACTAACATTAAACATGTTTTGCTTGGTTACTTACTTGCAAATAAGTTTCATTTCTCTACAGCTTGATTTTCCTGAGCAACTGAAGCCTGTGGAAAAAATCTGTTCCCTCATGGTTTGTAATTGATGGACTATTTAATTTAATCTTATTTATTTCCTTTTTTTGTTTGATTTATTATTTGCCTGCTTAAACACATTGAAAGAACAAGACGACTCTGTCAACTTTGGGAAATATCTGTGAAAGTGAATTTAGCCTTCCCTGAATATCAGCCACTTTCCTTCCAGATTTGAGAGACAGGCTTATTCTTTATGTGTTTAGCTTTAATATTTGAATAATGATACACATTGGTTTCCAAGCTGTAGAGGCATACAGTAAGTACACATAAGTAGGAAAATGCTGGGTTGTGCTGTGACCTCTGGGTAAGGATTCACACCTTCAATGTGATGTGGGTTAAAAATAGCTGCTGTGGACGTACAGTAAGCCAATGTGTTGTGTTGTTGACTGCAAGCACAGTAAACAAACATATAACATTTAGGGCAAATACACAGTTAAATAAACCGCCGCATAGTGTAGCATTTACAGCCTAAACTCATTAGCGGCGCTTGGCCGAAGACAGGATAGAAAATATGTATTCCCATAGAAACACACAGTGGATGTCATCAGTGAGCCGCCGGGGCCCTGAGTGTGTCCCTACAGGGAGCGGCAGAGGACATTTTTACTGCAGAAAAAAGGAATTACAAAATAGCTGATCTAAATAGAAGTGCCTGCAGGTTAATTCTACCCTGATTCTGTTTCTCAGAGAGAGGGAGGGGGGAGGTGGAGAGGGTACAGTTATACAGACGAATGAGTGAATGGAGGCTGTGATGGGAGGAGGGACGGCAGAGACTGATGGACAGAGAAGGGAGGGAGAAAGAGAAAAGTTTTAGGCTTGTTAAAGTTTTGAACTTTTCCTTATTTATCGTCCCCATTTTGCTTCCTCTTATATCCTCTCACATTCCTCTTTCTCCATGTCTCTAAGAGCCCCTGTGCAATTTGTCAGAATGGTTTGTGAGGGCTCGCCTGGTGTGATCTTTGAAAGATCGAAAGGCGTGTGTGTGTGTGTGTGTGTGTGTCTGTGTGTGTGTGTGGGAGAGGGAGAGGAATGGGGAGAGCGTGCAGACAACTCCACAGCGCTGTCAAATTGTCTCCATTTTGATAATTTGACACTGTCGTCAATGCAGTGTGTCACAGAAAACACCAGCTCAGTCCTACATGTTTGTGTGTGGGTGGACTCTGCTGTCCACCTTGTGGTGTAAAGCACCAATACAGATGGCACATTTTGACAGGCCCATTAAACAACTGTTTCTCTTTTTCATTGCAAGCATTTCTGCCATTGCCACTAGTGCTACAATTGTTACTGTGATTGCAGCCAATTTAACTATAACTACACTGCAATTGTCTGTTATTACTACTATTAGTATTATTGATACCTAAGTTATTACTTATGCTTCCAAACCCACTAAAACAATGCAAAGATATCAGTCATTCAGTTCATCAATTCAGAACAGAAATGATGATTTTCTTCAATGTGACATGATTTCAAGTGACACGTTTGTCAGCCGTCTTGAAATGATGGCTGCCCAAAGGAAATGTCTGTACAGCACTCCCAGAGTGCGATGAGTGAAGAGAAAATTGTAGGCTGACTTTGTGAGGTTAGAATCAAGTCACCTGTCATTCCCTTGATGCAAGTGCAATATCTTATGTTTCACCGTTTGAAGGTGAAGACATTTGTCTCTTGTACAGCAGAAACAGGGGAACTGGAAATTGGCAGAATCATTTGACACCACTGGCACTTTGACTTTGTGTTCCTTGAAATAAAGTTTTACTTATATCATACTAAATGACATATTGAGAATAACATTTTCTGTGCTATAGTGCTGCTTCTCATCGTGTCTATGTTACAACCATGATTCCATAAAAGTTAAGAGGCTGTGTAAAACATAAATAAAAACAGAATGCAGCCATCTGCAAACTAACTGTTTACCCACAACAGTTTTACAAAGTGCTTCTGAGTCCATGTAGTAATCTCCTTTACACATGTGTTTGACAAAGTAGTGACCCTCTCTCCATCCTTGCTTGTGAACAACTGAGTTTTTCCAGGATGAACCTCGAACCTGTTTACCTGTTTTGTTGCTCCTGCCCTCAACTTGTTTGAAACATGGCAGCAAGCCATCAAATTCAGAATAAGCAGATATTTACAAAAATCAATGAAGCTGATGAGGTCAAACACTAAATATATTATCTTTGTACTGTTTTCTATTGAGCACGTGTGAAAAAGAATAATCAAATCACCTTCTGTTTTATTTATGCTTTACACAGTGTCTCAACTCTTTTGGAATCAGGCTTGTACAAACTAGCATCATCATACCTGTCACATGATGAGCTCCTTTATCCAGAGCACCTTCCAACACCCTAAGTGGCTCTATTTTTATTATAGATGGTCCTGGTGGAATTACCAGACCACTTAATACAAAATAGGTCAGCAATTCAACTTTTTTTTTTCCCGTAGCTGTTGCATTGAAACAGTATTTTTAGATGGAGGAGAGGACGGCCAGGTTGAATTTGTCCAGTGTCATGTTGGTTTGTAAAATGTACAATGAGTTCACGCTCTATGGCTCATTAGTTATCAATGAAGCAGTGTGAAGCAGCGAAGCAGTTCACACATACAGATAAGAGCATGCAGGCAAATGCACACAGATCCAAATTACATACACATGCAGACTGACACAGGTACATGCACATACACACACACTGGCTGCGCACACACTCACGCAGCAACACAGCGCAAACACACGCTCGCACTCGTTTTGCTATAGTATGGTTTTGACTCTAATCTCCTGCTTTTTAACCTCTTGAGATATTAAATACATGAATCACACACACAAATACACACACATACACACACACAGAGGGCCAATTATGCAATTTCCATAAACAAGCAGCCAGTAGAGAAACATGGTACAGTCGAGAATCAAATTAGGCTTCCTCCTACACACACACACACACACACACACACACACACACACACACACACACACACACACACACACACACACAGCAGACTGGGACTTCACACTCCAATAACCAGCACAGATTGGCCTTTTGAGATACATGTGGGTTGTGTGTATGTGCAATCATACATAGTTTTGCATACGATTGTGCATGTGTGTGCTTTTTAAAAATATATGATATAGAAGACAAGACACGGAATTTCTACTCCACTTTCAGTTGATCACCTGACAACTGGTCATGCTGCTGAATATGATGGAGACATTAAAGATTATGGACCTCATTAACCAAGTAGTGACATCTCTGTTCTTTATAAGATATTGTACAATACTAGCTGAATTAATTAGAATTTCTTTTAACATTGATCAACACTGCTTTTTAAAGAGGCTTGGGTTTACTGACTGACCAGCTGTGACTTAAGGCCGGCTTGTGCTTAAAACTGTGGAGAGACCATGCTCAAAGTGGAGTGAAAATCCGCGACACGAGGGAGTGATAATATGAGCATGGACATTTTAGACAGTCTCTCCTGGAAGGCATTCATAGTGTTGCACTGTGATAAAAGACAGAAATAGGAGTGTGAAGATTTAAAAAAGAGAGTTTGGAGAGGAGGCTGCTCACTTTCTCACCTCTGCAGAGCTGACCAATCACGACATGAAGTGGCTCTGATTGTCTGACACATCGAGTCTGATGTCGTAAAGGTGTGGAGGGTTTTATCATCTGAACATCTGACAAGCTCTTACACCTCAAATGATTCAGTCGGTGACGATTGAAGCACATTTTTTTTTAAATCCTAAATGTCGATCACACAAAGACCCACAAAATGCTAAGTAACAACAGTTAGTCCAAACTTCTCCATAATATAACATGGTGATGTGTGTGCCTATAAAGATACACTTCCATCCGGCCAGACCCACACATATACACTCAATACAATCAATCAAATACTCCTTCACACACTCATATCTGTGACGCATTAGATGGTAATAAGTCTTGATGAGGTTGTAGGTCATGAGTGCGCACACACACACACACACACACACGCTCCATCCTACTGTGACAGCAGTATCATTAGTAGAAAAAAAAAACCCACACCGAATTAATTAGCAGAGGAGGATAACAAGTGTTGTGGGAGAGCCACATTTATAATGGACGGATGATTAAAACTGTGTGAGTGGGTCTGTGTTTGTATGTGTTTTGCATTTATTTGCATTTGTTTTAATAAATTCTTCTGTGGCTGCGAACGATGAGGCAAACTGTAAAATAATGGAGCTGTCTACATTCACCCACAATCGACCGACACACACACACACACACACACACACACACACACACACACACACACACACACACAGATGAGGTGTGAAGGTTGTGTTCTCATGTTACAGACTACATGGTAATAACGCCTCTCTTGGCAGGACACCCACACCTGTTACTGTGTGCGTGTTTCTCTGTGTGTGTGTTTGCACGAGCACGTATAGCTGTGCATGCATTTGGGCAACAGCATGAAAGCGACTTGTGCTTTATGATATGCTGACAACTCCACTGACAGAAAACAACTCGCTATAATTCTGATGGCGACATAATTTAAGTAATCTTAAGTAGTCATTTCCTGGTAGCAGCTTGACAGATTCATTCTTGCTTTTGCTTCTTAAACTTAACTTTTTTTGGATGGCACATATTAATTAACTGATTTAGAAGATCAGTCAATGAAATTAAAATAAGAGCTACAGTCGAGCGCAGGAGCAGGAGTTAAAGACAAAGTGCAGTAGAGATTGTAGTAGCATGAGAGAGAGGAAAGAAAATATAGAGACTGACATCATGTCTTGGCATTTTCTCCCCCAGCTTTTATCTCGGGCAGGCTGCCACGATTTTTCTCATGAAGGAGAGCGCAATCAATGTTCCGAAATCCCTTGTCAAGATCATTAAGTAGCTGTTTTTTTCACTGGATAATGCACTAAATTGGTGCAGGACTATCGCTCAAACAGAATAAGATTGATTCAACGTCCAGTTTAAATGGACAATACTGAAATGTGCCATTTACAGTGTTGTAGCTCATGATTGTTTGGGAGTATGAAAATTAGCCTATTCAGTCTTTTTTTTTGTTATAGGGAATAACAGGATCAAAAGGGGGAAGAAAGAGGGAGAGAGGAGAAAAGATGGGAGGGCAGGTCAGCAGCTTGACAAACGAGCTCCAACCAGCTGCCTCCACACAACACCACAGCTTTGACACCGGCTGGGATGGAGAGAGAGATAGAAGGAGAAGGAGAGAGATGAAGAGATGAGAGAGGGATAAAAGACATGAGAGGGAGGAAGAGGGTGGTCTGGTGATGAGCGATAGAGAGGAGGAGAGAAATGTATAGACTGAGAGACCAGATGGGGAACTATATCTTCTCATTGTTTCTTCTGCCAGATGTGGCCTTTGATTGTGTAAACTGTTTGTAGTAACTGATTTTGATCTGTCAATGTGAACAAGAGAGCACAGATTGTTTTTGCAATAATGAAATGAAGATGCTTATTGCTCAACTGCTTCGTGCATGCAAAGGTCTTATTATGAGTTAGATTCAAAGGAAAAGACGTCACATGACCACCCACACTGTTCGACTCACAGGTGATTCCTGGGAAGTGCAGAGGGTAAACCTTACACAGACTTCCCTTCTAATTTCAACATCCCTTTGGCAAAGATCACTGATTTCCCTCTAATTCACGTCTGTGCCATCCAGCTCATTCATCTGCTGGAGAAAGGCTAATCCCATTGTACATCCACACCCATTTCTCAGTGACGGCTCCGTTTACAATTCCTCCGCGCGGCCTGGGAATTCAGGAACAAGTATGGGCGGTCGAGCCAGTTGAGGGGGTGATTTTTCTTTGTATTTCTGACGTCTGACTTTGTAGCTGGGAGCTGTGGATCTCGCTCACTGAGCTCACGGAGGGGAAGGTGGGACTGCCGAAATAACAAAGCAGCGGGTATGAATCTCAAAGGGAGGACAAAAGGCTGATAGGTCTGGGTGTGCTAAGGCAAACACGCGCTGCACGCTGGGCCTGTTTTTCCACTTGAGACTTTTATTGTGAAAAAGACAATGCTTTATCTCCTATCAGAGGATGTGAGGTATGAGGATTATTTCCTCAGACAATGCGGCAAGTGGACAGTTGCAGCAATGAGCAAGGACTGACTCTGCTCTGCTTCATGTTACAGAACCAAGAATCGATTGTTAGTTGTCTTGGTGCTTGGTTTTCTTATTTATTGTTGGGCTTCAACCACAAAGTTCCAAATGTGATCATTAGACCAAAAAAAGGAATCTTTTATTGCCAAGTAATAAATCTTCTTTAGTAGGTCTTATGTTCTTTTTTTGTGTGTCCAGTGAAACTCCTCATTTACTTTCTGAGAGATTAAGAAACATCTGATGATGATTGTGAAGATGATGATGATGATGACGGCAATGAGGAAGCCAGATTCAAACCTGTGGCATCTCCACACGTACGCCGCAGCTCTTTGCTCGGTGCCACAAGGCGAGCGCTTTAATGAGAGCGCTGGTGTATTCCCCGGCTGTCTGCCTGTCTACCCTAAGTAGTTTTAATGGATGACTACGAGCAGGCTAATACTATTATGCTGATGTTAATTTTTTGGCGAGCGGGGCCTGTGATATTGGAACTGAATCTCACCAGGTTATTTATCCTCCACATTAGTCACAGAGACACCGCAGAGGCAGGAACACAGCCAAATATGTGTCTGTCTGCCTGTGTGTGTGTGTGAGGGAGAGAGAGAGAGAAATTGGCAGGTCAAGCGAAACAGATGCATCATTATTGTTCATTCCCTGGATTATTTCAATCGAATGTGTTAAATTTCTTGTGTCAGAGTTTTGCTCCCTGAAAGCTTTGTCAGATCCCCCGAGCTTTGTCGCAGGCTGTTTTCTTGAGGCTCGTGTCGCGTTCACGTGTAGTTATTTTCAGGTTATGATGTCCTGATGTGTCATGTGTTTGAACTGAGACACAATGGTCAGCAGGGAAAATGACACAGACATACAGGAGTGTGACTTGTGTCTTAGCCAGGCAGTCTAATGGTCAGTGTGAGGAAATAAACACTTTAAAGTGGAACTTCCCAGAATCCCAATTTCATTCAGGGAAGGCTTCTTCATTGTGGGAACTAGACGACCTGCACAACCTTTCACACCAGCTGTCTGACCTCATCACACTTCTGTTCTAGATTATACAACTTGAACTGAAGGAAACAAGTTCAGCCATGTTTACCTGGCCAATATTGGAAAAAAGAATTTAACAGTTAAAGCAAAGGGATTATTAATATAAGATGTTACAGTGTCATGAGAAAAACTTTCTGTGTGCCCAAAGTAAGCTCATATTTTTCTCTTTACTGAAGGACATTGGGTCAGGTCTCAGTCAGGTCAGATCCTTAACATGTTGATGAAGTCTCAGTTTTATTAGTGGATTAGCTTAAAAGGAGCTATTTTTAATTCAGAGGGCTCCGTTTTCTGCCACAAACTTCACTCTGTGTGTCTGTGCTCGGCGTGTTTTCAATTTGCCCATTAACACCTGTTCCGCATGCAGAACACAGCAGCTTTACTTGTTCTTTTTTTCTGCCTCTTTTTTTTCCCAGCATGCCATTCTATTAGTGCAGTGTTGCTGCGGGTAACCGCTGCAATGGCTGGTGCAGTATGCGGTCAAACGCTGCCAGTTGTAGTAAAAGCTCAGACCATTTCACGCTCCGCTGGGCCTCTCTTTCTATCTCTCTCTCTTTCTCTGCCGCTTATTGTACCGCACTGACAGAGTGAGGAGGAGAGAGAGAGAGAGAGAGAGAGAGAAATCAATGAATGTAAAGAAAAAGTGGACTGATAAAGGGATGATCGTGCAGCGATGAATGGAGGAGAGAGAGAGAGGAAAAATGGACGAGCAATGGAATGAGAGAGAGAGACAAAGAGAAAACAATCTGAGAGAGAAATAGATGCAGAAACTAGTTCAGCTAAAACTCAGAGCCACAAAATATTGTTCTGTTTTCTAAGATCAAATCCTTGTTTCACAGCTGTTCTTTCTGCTTTTCATCCCCACTTCTGTTTACATTTTGTCTTGCTCCCCATTCCTCTCTACATCTGATACATCCATATACATATACATATATACTATAACCCTGACTCCAGAAAAGTTAGGACGCTGTATAAAACATAAACGATAACAGGAGGCACTCATCAACAACAGCTTCACAAACTCTTCCTGAGCCTGTGTATTAATCTCCTTTCTACAATCATGTGTTAACAAAGTGTTGGACCTCGCTCCATCCTCGCTTGTGAGCTCGTGAGTCTTTCCAGAATGAACCTTTCATACCCAATCATGATCCTATCACCTGTTACCAATCAACCTGTTTACCTGTGGACTGATCCAAACAGGTGTTTTTGGATCAGTCCACAACTTTCACAGTCTTTTGTTGCTGAGGAAAAGTCAGTAAATTGTCAAATGGTGCAAACCATTTTCTGGCTCGTGGCTAAAACATCTGTAAATTGTCTTTTCATTTCGTTTTAGACACTTTATTTTCTGCCCTGCTCCGTCCTTGTTTCATGTTCGCACAGGAAAGAGAGCGACTCAGTAACTCGTCTTTCTCTTTCAAATGAGCGACTGTTCCTCTCTTCTAACTCCGTCTCCTGCTTCACCTCACTCCACCCTTTTCTTCCACTGTGATAAACAGACATCAGCTTGCAGTGAGACCCAGCAGCACTAATGAGTCTGCTCCAGTGTAATCACACATGATGGCTGATGGATCGGACCTCTTGAGCTGCTGTTTGTCTTTGTACACGTTCCCTCGCATTTTTTTGCTGTGAAGATTTTCTAAAGTGCGACGGCATGTAGAAGTACTCTGTCGCTGTGACTGTCTATCTGTTTCTTTTCCTTCGCTCACCCTGTGCGACCATTTAATGTTTACAACATGTTAACATAGTCAGCATAGTTTTGGTCAGTTAGCAACACGGGGGAACTTTGTCCAAAAAAGGATGAGACTGTGTTTGGCCACTAATGTTGGTACAGATGTGGTGGGTGATGTAAGACGTCCAGTGTTTGGCAGCAGACTTGAGACACGACTGTGGAGGGGTGGTTATATTTTGGGATATGGGAAAGAAAATGACTGCACTGGCCACTTGTTAGAACTTATGAAGGGTCGATAGGAAGATTTATGTATTCAAACCAAGCGGCAACCTCCGGCACTGAAAAATGAAGCCAATGCGGAAGTGCAAAAAAGCTGCAGTTCCTCGAATAACCGCTAGAGCAGGCTGCAGAAGGGAGTCAATTACATCTGAGCCCCATGTTAAAATGTCAGATTTTATGACAGAAAAAAAACATATTTACAGCCTGGTTCAAAACATGGCTCTAGTCTCATAAGCTGTTTTTCTACTCCATGACAACTCTGTGGGGGGCGAATTTTTTTATAAGGTGTTCGTTTAAAATATACAGCATACATCATTATGCACAGTTCACAACAAGTGGCGCCACTTTGATTGACAGCTATGAACTGACGGTCTAAAGGGCGACACCCCGGCTAATTCTAGTCACTGAGTTTGGGAAAGAGATCGTCGTGGGGTTAGCCGGCTAGCAACGCTATTTAGCATTTAACCTAGCTGGTTAGCCGTAGCTAGTTTGATTATTTCGAATAAAGCAGCTTTTTTTCAACCAATAGCGTTCATTCGACCCGCCTCAGCTCCGCCCTCGCTCCACCTCTTTGTCCATATTTGGAGTAACCGGAGGTAGGCTACCAAGATGGCTACGCACTACAATTTGCTTCATTTTTGCTCTTCAGAAACCTATGGGTGACGTCACGGACACTACGTCCATATTTTATACAGTCTATGATTCAAACCCTGTAAGGTGAGCTGAAAGGAAAACGCATCAACACACTTAAAGTAAGATCAAGAAACACACAAAATAAACTCAGTAACAGACAGAGGTGAACGAGCCATCGCATGCTTGGCGTACGATTTCAGTTTTAAATCCTTGATCTGAAGCGAGCGCTCTTACTTTGAAAGCCAGCCACTTCCTGCTATTCTTACTTTTTCAATTCTCCAATCTGTTGGCTACTCTGACAATTGAGCGACTTATTGGAAAATTGACTGTAAGTTCTGTCTTTAAAGGCCTAATATGTGGTTGTTGCTTTGATTCCTGTGCTGAGTGAGAAAGACACCACAGCTCTGTTTCCACTTCTCTTCAAGATTTTGGGCGATGGGGTCACAAGTGGACAGTCGTAAATACAAGCATAACGGAGCCCGAAGGCACGTTGTGATCCGATCAGTCAAACCGCTCGCAGAGGTGGTCTGGGACACATTTGACCACATGTAGTTTGTAGTGTAAACACTGATGCGTCTCGATGTGTCCCAACAAGAAAACACGTCATCAGTGCAGGATGTGGTGGTTGTTTTGGCGAATGATTTGGGAAGGAACAGCCGTACATTTTTCTTTTCTTAGCAAGCTGTACAAAGCAAATCTGATGTGCCTCTGACTGACGTAATAATTGTGCACAGGGCCCTTCGACCTTCTCGCACAAGGTGACGGTGATGCATCTCGGCTGTCCGCTCACCTGCACTTTAAAAAGTGTGAGTGCAAACAGGGTCTATGATAAAATGTGTTGGCAGTGGCCTAAAGGTTCAGAGGAGTGGCTTGTGTATTTGGTAGATTGCCAGGTCAAATCCTCAAATGAGCTGAGACAATGTGGGCGGGTGAGTTGTCAACATCCATTGGAAAGGTGCCCTTTTAGTAATTAATCTCCCATGTGTCCAGCAGCAGAGGCCGGCAGGCGTCCGGAGCAGCTCCACATGTGAATGAGCAAAAATTTAAATGAGGTAGTTGCTGGGAAAAAGCAATTCATATCCTGCTTGTCCTTGAATACACAAAATCTGTGTCAAGAGAATCCTCTCGCACAATTAATTTATGTTGATGCATTTTTCCCTTTTTCAAACATGCATGATCAGTTCAATACTCTCATCGCTCTCATTTAACCAAACCTCTTTGTCTCTGATTTCACTCAGTCTGCTGAGGGAATATGCTGCTAATGAGAGCAGCAGAGAAATGTGCAGCAGTGCTAATGAGCTACAGGCTTGTGGAAAGTGATGCAAAAAAAAAAAAAAAAAATCTGCACCCTCGAAACTAATAAGCAACATTGTATATGGACCTATTAGTCATAACAGTTTCAACAGTGTGACATGGAACTTTTACTTTTATTTGTCTAATGAATAATTCATTCGGAGCCCACAGCCTTTTAAATTTCTCTCACTCAAGTAGATGATTTCTCATTATTGTGTTCAACCTGAGGATCTGTATTTTATTACCAGTTTAGTTTTAATTTATGCTTGTGCTTGTGAATGAGTTGTAATCTGGTGTAAAACTATTTTCTGGATCAAACTTTTTTTACCGTTGTGCAAGAAAGTATAAGAGAAGAAGTTATTTATGTGAAGCTGTAGGTGAAGATGCAGCAGGTCTTTTTAATGCACAACTGGACATTTGGCTTTCTGCTGGATGAGAGGTTTTGTATGTGAAAACCTCATACAAGTGTTTCAGTGGTAAATCTGTGTGTTAATCTCCAGGTTTAAAATTGTTGCTGGCATTCATGTGAACAAGGCAAAGGTTGCAGAGGGAAGCAGGGTGTCAGAGGACGAGCTGCGAGGTGAGGCGAGAGCTGTGATAACCAAGTGGAAGTTAAACTGATTTGTGGTGCTTAGTTTCCCGAATCGCTGCAACGGATTTGATGCTCGGGGAGCGAGTCTTGCCTGGAGCTTTGCTGGGTTATATGTGATAGTAGTCACACTGGGAGGTAGTGACACACACACACACACACACAAACACACACAGTCTCTGCTCTTGTGCTCGCTGAAGGGAGAGATAGGACACACAACAAGTGGCGTGCTCCCTGCCAGTGGACAGTGAAGAACGCACACACACACACACACACACACACACACACACACACACACACACACACACACACACACACACACACACTCGCTGCAGCAGCTGCAGTGTAAGCTAATCTGTCCGAGCTCCAGAGTGCAGAATCCCTGGCTTACAGAGATCTGATACCGATTCATCTGTCTCTCTTTTTCATCTCTTTCTCTCTCCCTGTCTCTCTGTAGTGTTCAAAGCTGCAAATATATTACGTCCACATGCTCTTCTCAATGAAGCAGGCTGATCAGGAGAATCCTGCCTCTGATCTTTGATTGATTTCACCTATTAAATCCACTTCAGTCAGGAGCGGGGATTTAGATGAAGGAGGAGGAGGCAGCTTAGAGATTTTTAAAGCCGCAGGGAACCAAAATCTGCGATTGTGTCGTCGTGTTACCTTCTCAGATTTAAAAAACGCAGCTCGCAATTGGTGCACCGCGCTATTTCCATCCCCTGTGGCAGGGTCTACATTGGAGGAAAAAACAGTCTTACAGTTTGGCACAAAGGGTGCTTTACATCAGCGGTGGATTGTGGTTTTAAGAAGCAATATTCCTTGACGGTGGAAAAGCCTTGTCATGCCTCTAGATGAATTTTCCATGTAATCTATGATGAGTAGATGTCCCAGTGTGCCCGGGACGATGTCTGGATCTGATGCTTAGTCACTGGCTTATCTCTCCTGTGTCCTTTAAAAACTTTTCTAGTCACTCGTAAACATGTGTGAAGCTCTAGTAAGTTGATTTCACAACGATCAATCAATCAAGCTTTAACTCTTGATTGAATAGAAGAAAACACATGAAAGAGGGCCCAGTTCTTCACACCTGCATTTTTTTTCTTCTTCTACATATGTTTTAAAGGCATGTAGGTGTGCAGGAGCTTTTTTATTTTCCAAATTACCAGCAGCCATGTGTGACTCAGATTCCACTCTCTCTCTCTCTCTCTCTCTCCCCCACTGAACACAACAACACAATCTGGCTGCTGCAGGCGCCAAGCTACCTATGGCTTTATCCAAAAACATTAAAATGTCATGATGAACTGGAAAATGAGCTTTTGGTTACACTGCAGTTTCCAATCTAATAAACTGCTCCCATGAAAAGATCGTAAAGTGTTCATTGTGCGATAAGGGGTGAGTGATGATGTGTGTGTGTGTTCAAGGGTGGATGAGGGTCAGAGGAGCCAAAGAAATCATTGGATTTGTGACAAAACGTCTGGTGACCTCACTTACACCCTGACTCAACAGATGTGCTGTGCTAAGCCGACCACTGGGCGACGGCTTCCTTCCTCTCTGTCTTCCGGTCTCGGTCGACGCTGACAGACAGCATGTTAATGACTCTGACAACAACTTGAATTGCACATAAGCCGTTTCATTGGCCATCAGCCACAAGCAACATTTTGCCTTCTCCATATACAGGTGAATGAAGCCTAAAAAAGATATCAGCCCTGACTATGAGAGGAAACCACATCTGAGGTTCTCAACTCCAAACTGAAGTTAAAATGTCTGGTTTCAACCTTAAACCCACTTAAACCAATGTGTTGAAGTGAGATCACAAATAGACAAAACACCTATTTGCTTTCTTGTAGAATGATTGATGAGAAGATTGAGATCAGTCTCATTTCTGTAGCTTAACTTAGAATAAAGCATAATGCATGTTAACAACACTTATACCTATATATCTCTTTTCTAAAGTACAAAAGCCAAAGTGAAAAACAACTTGTGGTTTTACAGGGGTTTTCTGAGGGAGTATTTTTTCTCCAGGAGCAGCAACATGACTCTCTCATGTCTGTATTTACCAAACAGACAGATTGTAATGAACCAATGAGAGTGGAATCTATCCTCTCATCAACTATCAGAGAGAAAGTAAAGGCTTCAGGCTCAAACTCCCTCTTCTCACTTCTCACGAAAATAAAGAGAATAGAGAGAGAATAAAACACAGGCACATAAAAATGATGATAGCCATTGTGGCACTTTGAGGCCTTTTGGCCACAGCGTCCTGTGTCACATCTGCGCGTTATGATGTGGCACTGACAGCTTTTTTCTGACATTGCTGTTCGCCTCAAGCTGGTCTTCAAACTGCAAAGTGCACAAAACCCTGTAGACAAATTCTGCGTGCTTATATGACTGAGTTAAAAAAAAAAAAAAAACAACACTGGCTGTTGCTATGTTTAGCTTTCTGCCACAATCTGGCTTCTAGCTTAAGTTCACTGGAAGTGAACATCTCCACATACTCGTCGTGCATCTCGCAGAGGGAGTAAAAGTGGGAACCTGTTAAGTCAAATTAACAACACACCACCAGCTTTAACTGTGACCTGACAGGCAGAATGAGAAAGAAAGAGACTTAGCGTGCAGCCTGATTGTGAATGTGTGGTCTGTAAATGTGTGTGTGTGTATTGGTTGGTAATTTTACTATAGACCATATGTATAATGCATGTGCGCATGTACTAATATTATGGAACAGATAAATTATACATAATTCTTCATGTCAGTTTGGGTCCTGTGGGATCCGACCCCACTGAGTTCTCCCGCGATCCCTGGAATAAGAGTGTAATTCGGGAATTCCTGCTGGGAATTTCCTTGTAGCTTTTCCCGACCTGGAATGTGATAGCAGACATACAGCAGAGGGATTAAGTGTGTGCACGTGTGTGAGCTCTACCTCCATGTCCTCACATATCACATCTGGCATAAGCTGCCATTGTGAGGTGCAGAGGAAACCCAAGTTAACCAAGGCTGAATTTTCCATTTGTCCTCTGCAGCAGGATAGTGCACACTGATCCATCTTAACAATGTATTAAGAGTTTAAACATGCTAATTTAATTTTCTTTAAATAAACAAATGATCTGCCAACGGAGAGAGATCGTAACCTCTTGTTTCCAAAACAAGTCACCTAGTTTCATATCATGATATTTTGGCCATCCAAACAAATTCAATCAAGCTTATTTTCTCAAGCGACTCCAGAGAAGAGACTTTATCTCATGAGTTTTTGCATTTTTCTTCCATTTCATGAAACATTTCACGCATCAGAAAACCTGAAAACCCTACGTGGATCTTCATAACAGACTATGAGCCATCGCTGCTCTCAAGACTATAAACATTTCTTTTTTTTCTACAGACTGATTACTGAAGATTTCCTCACTTGCTCGAACACTAAAATATGGACCATCGAGGAGAAACTCTTCTTCTGTTGAGAATAACCAATAGAAAAACACAAGACTCTCAGGAGAGTCATAGACTGATTCTCTAGAGAGTAAAATCCATACACTGTTTCTGTTATGACTTATGATTCAGTGCTTCTATAGAGGCTAAAAAGTAAACTCTGTCTCTCTGGAGTATAAAATCATGACTATTTTTCAAGGCTAAAGGCTTAAAGATTTATCTTATCTCTTTAAACCTAATTCCCTAAAAGGTTTCTTGACAAAGCACTAGAAACATATATCTACTTATTTTCTCTTTGAATGACTTTCACTCTAGACTTTAATGATGATTTCTGATGATGGAAATCTACACATAGACCTTCAGCTGGCTGTTTACACACTGTTCATCCATTCATGTGTGTGTATTCATCACGCTTCCTTTCATCTCTCACGTTCCTCCTCCAGTGCTTCCTGTACGAACAGGAACGTGGGGGTGTCTGTGAGTTAGTTAAGGCTAATTGCAGGTCTTTAATGAGATGAATGGTGACTGATGCAGACCGGATGTTTGAAGGTTAGCCGGGGGGCAGCTCACCTGATTAAGAGGAATGAGCTTTTTCTTCTTTAAGGTTATAGTGAGGTTACTGATAATAAATAGATGGATCAATGAGAAGAGAAATAGAGGAGAAGCTGCTGACATTTTCCATCACTCACAATCATTTTAAAAGTCATTTCTTTCATACAAAGCAAATTACAAAAACTCCCTTTTCTCCTCATCAGGGTGGAAAACCCCCAGAATGGCAATTAGATCATAACCAAAACTCTCCATGGAAATGCAGGCTAATGAAATTCTTTTAGCATTAGCAGCTCTTAAGGCAGAAAAACCCACCACACCTATTACATAATCGGAGGAAACTCTGGGATAATTGACTGCCTTTGGAGCAAAATTGGACATTAAACAAAATGGGACAAGTAAAGCGTCTTTAAAAGCTGTAAATGTCAGATATGCATGTAAGAGTATAATACAAGGCCAATATCAGTCATTTGATGCGTCATCCTATATATATGAAATTTACATCAGTATCAACTCCAATACAGAGAAGAAAACAACCAGGCTGTCAACAAAAGAGCAACAGACAAGAGAAGCAGTCGGCAAAACATGGAGAATGAAATGGAAAGACTCCAGTGTAGAGAGAGAGAGACAAATAAATCCTCTCTCCCATCTATCAGGAATGGCAGGTTGTCTATATGTTGGAGGACTGAGATATCCCACAATACCCTGGTGGCCCTGCTGCCTGTCACCGTGGTGACAAGCGTCTCCCAGGCAAGCCATGATTGGATGAGCGGACTGTCAGGGCGGATGAGCCCCCTGTGTATGTGTGTGTGAATGTGTGTATGTATGTGTGAATGTGTGTGTGTGTGTGTGTGTGAAGATGTATGACTTCACACACTGACAGTGAGGAACGCCCTTACGCCGCTTCATACTTCATGTGGTCCCACATGCAGACGGACACACATCCTTTGTCACTTCTGTGGACCTTGTGTTGACCTACATTCAAGTCCTGGAGGCTGTCTATAATCTTAACTCTAACTGGTGCCTACCTATATCCAACCACAACCTTACTGTAACCTAAACCTAAAACCATCTGAAAGTCCAACACAAATCACTATTAGTTGTTCCAATTTGAAACCTAAATAATGTCAGTGTGTTTTTGAAATGCATTGTTAATAGTTTTGTATTATATAAAGGAAGAAAAGATCAAATCTGCTCCTTATTGTCTCAGCTTGCCTGAGGGGGCGTGTCAGTGTTTGATTGACAGCAGCTGGTAGGTTGGAGTGCAAACCTGCAGAGAGACTGTTGTTAGTTGGATTAAAGACTTAAGGACCACACCAGCATCTGCAGGTGAGTTTACATACTGTTTAATGTGCTGCAGCTGAGCAGATATTTCATCATCGTGAATGTTTGTTTGGTGGCTCATTCAACAAACTGAGGCGCAGGACAAGATGTGTGTTCATGTTAGACAAGAATGAGACTACAGAAGGAAAGTTGTCTGGTTGTTAGTCAGTGTGACCGACTGCCAGGCCGGAACACTGATGTCACTGCTTCATGTAAGATTTGATTGGCTCTACAGAAATAAGGTCCATCTATGCAGAGAATTAACAGTATTCTGCAAAAAAAACAGGACATTGTGCATCCAAAAACATATTTTTTCCCTTTATGATCTCTAGCAGAAAGTTGCCAGCAGCCATCCATGCAACATTGATTTTCAGTTTTGGTTGTGGCTACTTGCCATATTCATGCGCCTGTTTTTGTCTCTAACTCCTGAGAGAATTACCTGGCATTGTCAGCTACATGTTCACAAACCATGTCTGTCTGTCTGTCTGCCATTCGGCCCTGGACAGGTAGTGTTCGCTGGTTTATCAGAGCTGAAAACAGCCACCTGACGTGCCTGGAAATGAGGTTGATAAGAGTTCTAGGTTCAGCTCCAGAAGCAAGAAAGCCCTCATTTAAATTGACGATGACATTCCAAACAATGCTAATCATACAGCTTTGGAGCATTACTGTGATCAATAGTCAGTTGTGTGGTTCACCTCATACAGCATGTTGTCTGTTCTAAACTAATGAACGCCATTTCCCATGATTCCAAGACATGTGCAGCATCACGGCTCGACAGCGAGGAAATAATAGTGTGGATATGAGAGCTAAAATTTGGAAACCTGACAGCATAACAATTGGTGGGTATCATGGAAAATGGGAAGAACGGCAGTCTGATGAAGGATATAGTTTTTTGTTTGCTAATAAATTGTTTAATTTTGTTACAATGGTTTGAATTCACATTGCGAGTGCTGTAGTAGATACTTGTGAATCTCAGGAGCATGTTCCAGCTTTTTTATTAAGACAAATGAAAGAAAATGTCAATTGGATTTTTCTTTGAAATACAGAAACTCGCCCTTGAAATTGTCAGGACTTTTCTTCTCTAAGTGACTGTGTGGTAGCTGAGGAGCAACATTTGTGCCTTTTTGTGTTGATAGAGATATATGGATATGTGTGTGGCATTGAAGTTTCTTCCTGTAGAGAGCTTAATCTTGATATAAGGACACAATCAGATTGTGTCATGAGACACAATCATCTGCAAACACACACAATGACAGTGATATTCAGGGAAGTTGTAGATGTGATGTTGTGCCTTGCAACATCTTCTGAGTTTGTTTAGAGCTATTTGAAGTAAATCCTTTCCTTTCGTATTGCAGCATCCTTGTTCAAATCTCTTCTTTTTTTGGTGTCCAATAAGGTTAAATGAACTGAGCAGATTTGATGCTACTGGAATAGTTCAGCCTAAAAAAAAACTCTGTCCTTGGGCTCCACGATGTTGAAGCGTGGTTTAACTTCATGTGCATTTAATTATGGTTTGCAATCATTTGGAAAGGGCTTTTCTTAAAACCCTGTGCTTGGAACAGTGACTATCAAAGCTTCAGTAATCTGACTATATGTTGTTTGAGTCCTCTGTTACATTTGTTAAGGACATTGTTCTTTTTTTTCCTGTTGGATTATTGCTTTAAGAAACACAGGGCTGAGCAGTATTTGTAACACAGTCAGGCCAGCGGTGGATGTAGGCTATCAGCTGATCCTGTTTCTAATGTAGAACACTGACTCCCATGATGCCGCAGAGGACGAGAGAGCGGGAGAGGGAGAGAGAGAGAGAGAGAGAAAGGCCTCAGGCTCTCCTTCCTTCTTCTTCTTCTCTCTCTCTCTCTGTCATATGTCCTCCTCTATCACACTTTCACCCTCATTTTAACTTTCTCTCAGGGATACTTTAAGTCTTTCATCACTCTCAGCTCCTTCCATGTGATCTCTTTGAACTTTCTCTCACTGTTTCGCTTCTGTCCCTCGCCCTCACGCTGCACTGTAACACTGAATGAAGATTATTAGATGATGAAAGTTTTGAATGTATTTTTTCTCTGATTGAGCTGACATGCAGAGACCTAATTTATATATATGACTATATCCATGCCCTGTTGGGTTTCTGACTACTAGTAGTGGTATGAAGAAATGTTTTTATGCCGGATCCCTGTTTTGCTCATTGCACGATTCACATGTTGTTGAATGAAGGCAGTCAGGCAGGCAAACTTGAATGTAAACAATGCACCATATAAAATATTCAAAAGAATGTTTTGCAAATGTTTCATGTGCAAGAAAATGCACTCAGTGTGTTAGTTAGACCTCCAGGATGCACACAAGAGATTAAGGTGAGAAGAATCACTGAATTTAAATATCACTTTTGCTTGTTCACAAGAAAATTCAGTAAAAAGATGAGCTGTTTAGACATGAATTGCAGGTAGTTATCTCAACAATGCAAACAGAGCCGGGTTTATTTTTGTAACTGTTTCAGACGAGCAACCTCATATTCATCCTCTGTGCAGTTATGTATACTCAGTCTTTTATAACCAACCATCGTTAGAGCTACAATTTGTCATGTTGTGAGTCTGGAGATTGTGCTAGCAGCCTACTATCGCGTCCCATTTCAAGAGCCACCTGCTCCAAAGGACACGGCCCACGAAGCTGCAGCCTGACTGAGTCTGCACATCTACCTCAAATAAACTGATTACAAAGTGATTCGCATGCAAAAGATTTGGTCATATTGAGCTACTGCTGAGAAAAGGTTGCCATGTTTTGAACCGAACAACCTTTCAGATCTTTGACATACTTTCTTGCCGACGTCGGGAGAGGCCTCTCCTGAAATGGGACACAGCTGCAGTTTAACTGTTGGCATTAAACCCGCTCTCATTCAGGGCAGTTTATGCTTAAGTGCTAACATAGTGTATCCATCAGTGGTGTATGGAAAGATTAGCTTGGACTTGTGGTAAAAAATTAAGTCTGAGAATGATTTGTGAAAAGAGAAGTGAGTGGGCAGAAAAACCTTGATCATTTAACACTGCACTTTTTACATTTCACCCTCGGACATTTCATTTTTTTTTATCAAATATTCATGGTCAGCTGGACGGCTGTCCCCCGTGGAGCCATGCTGGTGGTTCGTGGGAGTCTCTGACATGATGATGTTTTTGTGCTCTGGCTCCGAATTTCTCTTCAATTTGATTCAAAAACAAGCCTGAAACGGTTCGAAGTGTTGGCAGCACTCTGCGAGCAAGTGGGAGTAAATGACAATCAATACAAACCACTGCATCAACAAAAGATAAACCAAGCAACATGTATTTAAAAAACGTGAATGAAGGGGAGGAAGAATCGTGCTATGTAGTTTGGATTGCGTGTTTATGTTCCTCAAGCAATGCGGCAAAAAAATACCACCAAAACAAGGAAAAATTTATTTTTTTTCCATGTCCATTTTTCAGTGTTTGATCAATCAGCCAATTAACTGGAACCCATTTTAAAGCATAGCTCGATCTCTTTCTCTCTTATTCTCTGTGTTTATAATTGCTTGGATTATACAAGTCGAAGTGACAGACAGACAGACAGCAGGTAATGCAAAGCTGTAAATGGTTTACACACACATATACACACTGATTGGCCTGCAGTTGCCCTTCTGTCTGTCTGTCTGTCACACAGAGAACAAACAGGGTCAGCCAGACACTAGCCATGCCCTGCTGTTTGGACACTGTGTGTGTGTGTGTGTGTGCCTGTTTGGCAGGTCTGATCAACAGTATTTGAAAGTGTCTATTCTGGTGGTGGAGGTGTGTTAAGTCTCTGTATCTAACACATTTACAGTAAAGACATTAAAGGCCAGTGTGTGTGTGTGTGTGTGTGTGTGTGTGTGTGTGTGTGTGTGTGTGTGTTGCTCTGTGTCACTTCCAAGCCTTTAAAAAAAATCCTCCATTACACACTCCCTTCCTGCCTCCTCTGCTTCCAGTATACAGTAAAACCAAACTTTTCATGACCGACCCACACACACACACACACGCTCTGCTGCCAGCCTCCTCTGCTTGTCTGTTTTCCAAAGATCTCAGGCTGCAGCACTTCAGATTCAGTCAAATGTTGATGGAAAAACACTCACTGATCAGCCTCCGTTGTCGCAGATGAATGTATTCATTATCCGGGAGGAGAAAACACACGTGTAATTTGTGCTTTCTGAATGTTTCCTCATCACAAGTGGAGCAAATCGTCCTATAAATATGATTTGTCTGCTTTCGTTTCTCTTGAATAGAAGCATCTTCACAAATATGTGTTTTTGAGATTCCACTTCAGTGATCAGATACGCAGCTGATTTAACAGAGGGCTGCGTGTGAATCTGGTCCAGATCAGACAGAAAAATATCAGTGTGTGTTTCACTTCTGTTCACGCTGCGCTCGAAACATCAGATGTCACTTTGAGGAGGAAGAAAGGTGACAGGGTGTCGCAACATGACTTTGGTGCTTATTATATCACTCTGATCTGTGTCGAAGCAGAAGTGAGGTGTTGTCTATAGCTTTAACTCTGATATAAATACTTGATGAAGTGATATACTTGATATGCATTTGATGAATCATGCACTCTCCGTACCGTGGTAATGCACTCCACATTCGCACTGTGAGCAGTTTTAGCCGTGGTTGGAGTCCCCCACGCTGCGTCTGTGTGTGTGGTACGGCTGTGATCAGGCTCTGCAGCATGTTAATAATTGAACTGAGTTTTATCCTGTGCACATTCATACACTTCCTTTGCTTTACTGAGAAGCATGTGCGCACAAATAAAATGAACTGTATACTGTCCCCATTGTGCCGTTTGTGGCTGCACTTGCCAGTTTGATGCAGTTTGGTGCACACACACACACACACACACACACACACACTAATGTACAGCACACAAACTCGCTTTGAGTGCTTGAATTAGTGAGGAGTTATAGGAGGAGGGGAGCAAGGATGAAGGGAAGGGAGGGGGGAGAAAAAGAGAGAGAGAGAGGGGTGAGCAAATGAAAAAGAAGTGGAAAGAAAGACCCAACAGAAAACTCCCGTTTCCATTGCTTCACACAGAGAGAGGGAGAGAGGAAGCCATAAGGAGGATGGCAAAGTGACAAACGTCTGGCCATAAACTGAAGCCAAGAAGAGACGGATCTAAAGGGAGGGAAAGGGAGGAAGAGTGAGAGAGAGAGGGGGGGGGAGGGAAAGAAAGAGAGAGCAGAATATGTAATTAAAGCTGTGATTACCAGCCTCTGAAATCATTTCTCCCAGTCTGCTGTGTTGGACTTGGCTTGTGGTGCATCTCTGGAAACTCGAAATGACATCAGTCGTTTCACTATGTCTCTGCATGTACGTACGGGATTTACCTTTTTGCTGGGCTCTGTTGTGCGGCATGCACGACTTCCGGCTGATTTAGTGTTAAAGTGTATTGTGCGGATTTGTGCACGTTTGCATTATTCACAGCCGAGCTTCCCTCCCCTGTGCGTGAGAATTTATGGCGGATCAATAGAAGCCCCTGACCCTGTGGGAGAGAGCGAGGAAGAGAAAGGGGGTCAGTGATAACTGCTGATGTGAGACAAGACCTTGTTAGACACCTTTCAGTTGACTGCGCTGATCCACGACCAGCCACTGGACGGCTCCATCAGTCCCTGTGGGTCATCGAGTCTCCGTCTCACAGCGACTGTAGATGCAGCTGAATTCAGTTCAGTTCAGTCGACTGATGAGGCTGAAATCATAATTTGACTAGTTTATTGAGACGAAGATCTTGTGCATATTTGAAACGTTTGAGCTCATTTGGTAAATTTAAAAAATAAACTGTTAGTATCTTTCAAATAATTAAAAGTTATGGGAGCAAACTGCAGGTTTATAGGCAATAAATACATTTATCGTCATTTCAATATGGATTTATTTTACAATGAATCCATATAGGTGAATTCCTGACTCACTGACAGCTTTTAAAATGGTCATGGACTTGAAATAATGTATGTTTTTCAATTATTTCCGGTTTATCTTTCATATACTGTTTAAGTGAATGGAAAGGAAATGTATTTAATCTTCAGGGTTTACACATTATTTGCACCAATGGTAACCTGACTTCAGGACTTTGATCTGCAGATTAATTTTGTTTTTCTGTCACAGAGGTTAATGAGTTGAATTCACACTGTAGATATTTCTGTTTTTTTCATGGCTGGTTGAGTATTGATAATCATTCATTTCTAACAAAGCTTGAATGTTGAATGTGCTGGATGGGTTGCTCTCTCTCTCTCACACTCCTTCATCCTTCGCCTCTCTCTCTCCTCCTCTTCCTCCCACCATCCTCCCATTTGTCCCTGCATTCAAACACCCTCTTTGTGTTTTAGCGGCAGCTGTCGTAGATTTACGTCTCCCTAAACAGAAAAAGAGGGCTACACCTTTCACTCCCTTCAATACCTTCAGTGACAAAAGACGCTCGTAAAACATGTGCACGCAGCCACACACGCACACATGCGCACACACATATACTATATCCAGAAACCACACACCACAAGCTCATGCAGGTATTCAATTAGTAAGACTTATGATTATTGCTTTAGCATGCCACAGAAAACACTAAAAGGCCTGAGTGCTTTGCTGTTCATTTCCACTGGCTCTTTCTGGGAGTGTATGTGAATGTGTGTGTGTGTGTGTGTGTGTGTGTGTGTTTTGCAGTGTTAGCATGCTAGTAGTTTCCAGACCAGACCAGCTCTATTTTAAGACTTGTGCTGACATGAAAAGGAAAAAAAAAGAACAAACAGTATCTAATGATATTCAATGACAGAGGGGAATGAAGAAGAAGAAGAAGGTGACAGAAGTGAGAGGTAGCTTTGGATCTGGGTGGTAAATCATGTGACTCTACCAGAATACCTATGAGCAAAGAGCAGATTTATACTGTGTTAGACCCCTATAGCTTTTCATCCCTCCCTCTCTCTCTCTCTTTCCATCCCCCTTTCTCTCTCTCTCTCCCTCTCTCTCTGGGGACTCTCTCACAGGAATGTTTCCATTCCCAAGCATTCAAAAAAAGACGAAGTTGCAGGGGTCAGTGTGTATGTGTGTTCTTTGTGTGTGTCTCTCTGCCTGCCTCTGTGCATATTTCTTAGTGTGTATCCAAGATTGAAAAAGTGTTGTGTATGTATGTGTGTGTTTGTGTGCTTTTTATTGATCAGGTCTCTCCTCCATCATTGGTTATCGGAGACGGCAGCAGGCCCAGCGCACTACTCGGCATTACTCACTGTCTACACACACACACACACACACACACACACACACACACACACACACACACACACACACACACACACACTGGCTCTCCCTCTGTCCCCTGTCCTCCCTCTCTAATAGCAGATAATGTATTCAAATGAAACCCAAATGAAAATGGGCTTTGTGAATCCACATAAAGTATTCAGATTGCATATTGAGCCACACAGGTTGTTTTAAAGCATCCCATCCTCATCCATCATCCTCATAGTACAAAAAAATACCTTCTTCCTCTCCATCCTGAGGTTGGGAGGGACGTCAAATATGAGCAAAGTCACAGTACTGGCTGATGTAGCTGAAGTCTCATCCTCCAGGGTCCTAATACACCTCGACATCATTTCTATGATAGTAGCACATGTTGTTTTTACCAGGATTGGTGTAAGACAGTCAGGCTCCTCACTCACCTCTCCAGCTCTCCTGGATGTATGAAGTGGATCGAAAGTAGAAATCGATGAAGGGCCGCAGCTCTCTCCTGCTCTCGTCTCCACTGATGGAGAGCAGCAACACGCACGGCTGTGTGCTGTTGTTCACTCACCGGAGAACTGAGTGGAAACCAACACAGAGGACAATAAAACAAATGGAGGAGGTGGAGACAATAGGACATGATTGAATGGAGGCAGATGTAGATAAGTAAAAGAGATAGAGAAAGAAAGAAAATAGAGTGAAGGTTGAGTAACTGTCATAATGCAATGCTTTGTATGTTAAGGTGTTTTCGTGGCTCGACTGATTGAGGGAATGAAGCTCTAATGTTTTGTCATTAATGCAAGCGGTTCCAATATGTAGGATATCTAATGGCAGCAGGACGTTCTAATGTGCAGGATACAACAGGAGGTTCTAATGTTTAGACTCTGTGAGGAGATGAGCAGCTGGTTCTCAGACCCAACACACTGTTTGGAGATAGTAGATGGTTCTAGTTCTCAGTATAGACCCTATGAGGAAAGCATGCTCAGTAGAAACCATGCAGACAACAAAAAGTCTAATATTTTCATAGACACTTTGGACACAAAGTGAGGCTCTCATTTTTAATTGAAGACAATAGTGGGAGGTGCTAACTTTCACAAGATTTAATAGAGACGACAACACTGAGTTCTAAAGATCACTACGTCTCTGGAAAAAGCAGCAGGTTCTATTTTTTCCACTAAACTCAGTGTGGAGAATAGCAGGGGGTTCTAATGTTTGGGAGACTCTCAGGAGGCAGCAGGAGATTCAGATGTTCAGTCAGCAAGAGGTTCTACTTTCTATCTGCAGATTCTTTGGAGCAAGCAGGATATGCAAATGATTAGTAAAATCTCCGGGGACAGCTCCGGGTTCTTATGTTCAGTAGACTCCTTAGAGACAGTTCAATGTGGGAGACTCTCTGGATACAAGACGAGGTTCTACTGTTTTGTTAATTCCATGGAGAAAGCAGGAGGCACAGACTTCAGACAGGAGGCTCGACCGTTCATTAGTCTCTGTGGGGACTGTATGAGGTTTGTTAGTAGAATCTATAGAGACAACAGAAGCTTCAGCCGACTCGGTGCAGGCATTAGTGCCGTGGCCCGGCGTCCTGGGACCTGAACTCATTAAAAGGCACGCTTAAGAGTGAATGGACGATGAGTTTCACTTCATTATAATGCGGAGTCAGAAGGTCCTGCCTGGGCTCTCAGGTGGTTACAGAATGAATTACACTCTGGCACCTGTTAAATACAATGGAGTTCATAGGTTAACATTAAATACACACTGCTCTGTGTCTCTGACTCTGGCTTTGTCTCTCTCTGCGTGACCATGCGGCCATTTTAACTCATATCAATTAAGTTGAATTTGTTCGTAAAGTGTGAGCGAAGAGTTTAACATTCTCTGACCTTGAACTTTTTTGCTTTGGGTAATGGCAGTCGACCAAACATCCCAGTGCTTCACATGAAATGCAGCTTTTGATCGCTTGCAAACTGGAGTCCCTGCGTAATTATTTATGCAATTAAACATCAAAATGAGTACAAGTTTTACTCTCATTTGGTCTTTTAATGTGGCTTTTAACACGCCTCAGTCAATCAGAGGTCATGAACACAGCTATCTGGTTTGTATTTATTATTCTAGCAGCAGTCGTCAGTGTTTTAGAAGTGTCTTGTATCAGAGACTGAATGTCAGGAGACCTTCCTAATGAACTTTAAGCTCGTCCTCTGCTGGGAAGCAGCGTGGTACGACATCTGTCATAACACACACGGTCACACACACATCCATACGCACACATGGAGACAGAAAGAGCAGGGCAACAGGTGTGTTTTCTATCGCATTTAATCAAGTACATCCTTCTCTCAATGCACAACTCGTTCTCAAAATCCCATCCTTTCTCCCTCCCTGTTTACAAATCTTTCTTTTCTAACTATGCAACATCTTTTCTTTTGCATGTCTTCTTTTCAATTTCTGTCATCCTGTGTTGACCTGTTTTAATTCTCCCTATTAATCTTTATTCTTTCCCTTTTAGTCTGTGTCTGATTTTATTTTCACCTTTGTCTGATCATGTTTATGTCTTGTTTCTCTGTGTGAGGCACTGAGGCTCTAAGTGTCACCTCGGTGACTGGAGTGGAAAAGTACCTCATCTGCTGTGTCTAGGTCACAGATTTTCTCAGAGAGAGAGCGGTCTTCCCGTTCGTTAATCCCGCTGGTCATTCCTGCTGATATTCCCAGCAGTATTCTGGTTAAAACGGGGGCAGCGATCTGTTTCCCAGCGGATACCGGCCTGCTTCCGTTCCCCACTTCCACTGTCCTGGTTCAGCCACGTATTAATAGCACCTACCTACGGCGATGTCTGACGATGTGTGTGTGCGTGGGTGTGGGTGTGTGTCTGGATCGGCGAGTGCGTTTTGGATAAAGGTGGAGGGGGAGACAGGAAATGTGCGTTGGTCATCGTCTTGTTTAGAAATTCCTTTTTTACAAGTTTAATGTTGCATCACACTATAAGTCAAACAGAAATGTATCATCAGTGTGTCCATGTTGGGAGATTAGGATGTCTGTAAAATGATAAACTCCAGTTAATGATTATGAGACTTTGCAATCACTAGTAATCACAAAAATCAATCAAAAATAATATTAGCAATAATATTGCATTACATTAGATATTTGTTCAACATCTTTCTCCATGTGCATCTCTGTTGTTTATTGGTCTGTAAAATGTTATCACAATCCTTCCTCTGATAACTGTAAAACCAGCTCAGTAGCATTGCTAGCATTCCTCAGAGACACGAATGGTTACTGTTAGCCACAAGCTAACCACCTAATAACAGACTGCAGCGCCATGTCGTCACTTTAAAACAACGTTTTCCACAACAGCTGGTAGGAATTCCTCCGGGAAAGAGTCTTTATGTCTGTGGTTCGCTGTGTGTGTGTGTGTGTGTGTGTGTGTGTGTGTGTGTGTGTGTTTGTGTGTGTGTGTGTGGCCATGACTGATTTTTGTACCTATGTGCAGTATGTGTGTATGTCTGATGCAATAGCTGTATCATCAACAAGGGAGCAAGCATCATGTTCACACACACACACACACACACACACACACACACACACACACACACGGACACCACACAGTTTCCTGCAGGCTTGAGTCTTTAGAGCACAGTCAGTATCACAGGAGGAGATAGAGGAGCAAGTACACACACACACACACACACACACACACAGGGAGAGAGGGAGAGAGAGAAAGACACTTACCCTCCAGCCTCCTTAGCGTATTATGGATTTGACCTCTAATATGCTAATTCTCAGGGCGCAGTGGGTGTTTACCAGATGCACAAACACACACACACACACACACACACACACACACACACACACACACACACACACACATTCATGCGCACAACTGCAAATTCATGCAAAACCACACAACTACAAAGCTCCTAATGGCAGATCGTAATGAGGAAAAGTGACAGTGCTCAGCATAAATGTGATGTTCAATCTTTTCTGTGTGTGTGTGTGTGTGTGTGTCCCTCCATCCCATCGAAAGATAGAGAGCTTCAAAAAAAGTGAAACAAAATAAATAATTATATGGAAGTTTATGAAAGAGCGCAGTGTCTGACCTACTTAACAGGTCTCAGTGTCCACACACATCCACACACATGACCTGCAGACTCATGTATTATTGTTCTCATCAGTTCAATTTAATTAGCCAGAGAGATGAGTCATATAAAATGTTAATTATAAAGGCAGATTTTTACACACAGACTGTAATGTTCTGTTTCTTGGGTTTAACAGAACCTGCTCCTGCTTCGACTGCCCTCTCTGCTGCTTTCCATTACGGCCCAGATCAGGATGTTGTCGAGCTGATTTGACTGGATTGTCTGCTGTTTATTGAGGTCCACTACAGCAAATTGAGTTTTTGGTTACTGCCTGGATGCTTCCATCATTGTTTTGTCCTCAGTGGTACATCCAAACCTTGTTTCCTCTCACATATAGCTTTCAGTCAGTTCTTTTACTCTCCTCAGGCTGTTGCCTTCTCTGCGCCAGCTTAACATTATCATTGCTAATCATCTCCCACCACCACCTTACATAATGCACTACCTGCTGCAGCTGGGCCTCGTTTTAGGGAGAAAGAGGAAGAGAGCGCAAACAAAAAGCTCAGCAGTGACTCACTCAGTCTGCAATTTATAGGAAAGTCTGATATATTTTCTGTCATGCTGACCGAGGAACATCGGTGATAATCATGAAAACAGGATCCAACCAGCATCGTGGTGAAAGTGCTTCCTGTAAAAATGATCTCATTCAAGCACCGATTGATGTTTTAATAAGCCAATGCACTATAAACTGCAGACAAATTCGTTTCAAACACTTCTCCAGCTGATGACACCTGCTCATGACAGCAGCAGTAATAGCCATTTTGAATAAGTTAGACCTTCTTTCTTATCCTTTTCTTTCATCTCCAACCAACTGCACGATGCTAATTAGCCACTACCTGTGATGTCCTTCGACTCAGCTGTAAGTAAAAAGCTACAAAGAATCGAGGGAGCACTAAGTACATGATGCACTTTAAAGCTATTTGAATGCCATCAGGCAAGGTCATACAATTCAATTATGGAATAGATATCTGCTGTATTTTCTTATGCTCCAGACAGGTGGACAAATTGGCCATATATCTGCTGACACTCAGATGGAACAGATAACTTCCAAACTGGAGAATTAATCTCATCCGCTGCAGAACGAATGGATAATATTTGCTTACTGAGAGCGACAGAGGAGAGAGTGAAGAGAGATGTGGAGAGAGTGAAAATGGGATAATGGGATATCGTGACCTTTTCAATTTGTCTCTAATTATTCATCTGGCTTTCGGCAAAAAGGTGTCTCAGCACTGGTTCCGGTGAGCTCTCACAGCATGGACTCAGATCTTTGAAATATTGTCTGAAACTGGTGTCTTAAATGAGTTTGTTTAAAAAGACATATAGTACAAGCACATCAGTATATCTTTGCTATTCTATTTTTTATATACTGAATGCTTATTGTTTAGCTGCTTTAATTGCCAATTGAATCCTCACTCAGCCTTTACAAACTATAGGTTATTTGAGAGCACAAAGCCTCAAATATGTTCACCATATTTGTGACTGTGAAAATGATTCAGTGGCACAGACGGTCTGACTTTCTCATATCGTAAAGGAACCAGAATCATGACTGCAATCAAAAGAGTTCAAGCACAGTAACCATTTTATTTCAAGTCTGTCATATTTTCCAATGCAGTAGGCAATTAAAAAGGAGTCCCCCCCCTTCTTTATCCTTCACTCACCTCTCTCTCATCCCTCTCTTTACTTCTGCCCTTTCCTCTCTCTCACCCCCTCCGTCTCTGCAGCGCTGCGTACCTCGTAAAACTCACTAACTTTATAGCTTTCTGTTGAATCAGCACTAACAGACCTCTCTACATGGTTCTACTAATCTCTCCCTGACATTTCTGCAAGACTCTACCTCCCCCTCTCTCACCCCCCCTCTCTCTCTAAAGCTTTTTCTCTCTATCAAAGCAACGTTAGTATAGAGACGTAGCAGGATTGCAGCAACACACACACACACACACACACAGTAAACACGGATATATGCTGTTTTGTCGTTTTCATAACTCACACATGCAGAATCTACATAAGCACGGATACACACTCATTTCTGCGGGATATCTGCTCATCCTTGAACTGTGGCAGGTGGAGAAGAGCAGGGGGTTGTGTGTGTGCATGTGTATGTGTGTGTGCACTTGTGTGTGTGTGTGTGTGCGCATGTGTGTGTCTTACTCACTGTTAATCCCCATGACGATACAGTGATTAGTGTGCTGTTTCTCCTCTTCTCGGTTTCCCCTCTGTGTCTCTCTGCTCACACATCACAAGACAAGTCAAGATGGGATGCAACAACTATTTGTGTGTGTGTGTGTGTGTGTGTGTGTGTGTGTGTGTGTGTGTGTGTGCGTGCATGCTTCTACTTGCTGCATTGTGAGGACTGGAACAAGCAACATTTTTGAAAAGTGAGGACGTTTTGCTCGGACGTCACAACTTCAAAGGGCTGTTTGAAGGTTAAGATTTTGTTTTAAGAGTTAGGTTATAGTTAATGTTTATGTTCAGGTTAGGAATTTAACTGTCCTGGTTAAGCTCAGAGTAAGAATGCTTTACGTCAGTGAGGGTCCTCATAAGTAATGTGCATGTGAGCTGCAGTCTCGAGGAGTTGTTATTCTCCCATATGGTGACGGGGAAGGAGATGAAAGACACAAAAGCAGGAGATTAAATGACAATAAGTTAGCATTGGCTAGTTGTGTTGGGAAGCCCAGCAACAGTAAGCCATTAACAAGCTCCGTTCTGTGATGTTACAGTGAAATCCAGGCCAGTAAATAAGCACTCGCCCTCTCTGGCTGGTCCTCTTTGTTCCTGCACAGAACCCTGCCTTAACAAGGCTTAATGAGGACTGTTTAGCTGTATAATAGAATCCAAGTTAAAGCAAGGGTAAGTACTGAAAACCCACTTCTGGCTCTGTTAAGGAACACTAAAGCAAAGCGTGATTAGATCTCTGCGGCCCTGCTGCACAAACGAGGCTCGGATCCCTCCCGCTAAGCTGCGGTTGGTCGGTCTGATATCGCCGGTCGGGGCTGATGAGTAAGCATTGTTTGGATGTGTTTGACCCTGCAGCGGGAGCCAGGCTAAACTAAGGCCTGTCGAGTGAAGAGTGATATCACCGCAGCTATGAAAGAAAGCCACGTAGAACCATAATGTGGTCCGCTCAATTGGTCTTTATGCATATTGGACAGTAACCAAAAGTAAGTGTTTGTGTGTGTGTGTGTGAGAGAGAGAGTATGAGAGTCTGTTCTGTGAGGTCATGACATAACACAGGTCAGTGGACCAGCTGTCTTCTGGGCCTTTGTGTGCGTGTGCGTGCGTGCGTGTGTGTGTGTGTGTGTGTGTACAGTGCTTGGCATGTTTGCAAACATATGTCATTTCCCTGTAGGAAAAGTTAACGGACCGTAGCCGAAGCAAAGCAATTTGTGTAATTGAATAGCTTGAAAGACTACAGATCCCCAGTATTTGTGTGTGTGTGTGTGTGTGTGTGTGTGTGTGTGTGACATAAATAACCCTATTCTGGACTACAGAACATGTTTGTGTAGGCTGCAGTGCAAACCAAACACACACACATATACAGTGACATAAGGGGCCCGCAGTTTCCATTCTGTATGTGGCCCCTCACACACTCTTTCACTCACTCACTTTTTTTCTTTCCATGCAGTGGTTGACTTGAAAAAAAAAAGAGCTTTTGGCTACTTGGGAGGAAACAAGTTGAGAATTGAAATATTATCACCATTTAATTTGATATGGCAAACTTGTTAGGAAACAGTTGCTTGTTCACACATCCAACAGTATCTGTCAGCTCTGTGTTGGGACTCTACCAACTCCTGAGGGAAATATTTGCAGCTAAATGCTCCATTATGTTAACCAGCTAGTCTTTAGCTGGTAGTGTACAGCAGGTTTTTAGAGCTTTTTTAGCTGCCTGATGCAGCTGAAAACAACTCTGTGAGAGAGGTGAGAGGGAACCAAAACAGTTAAGTTGTGGGCCGGACAATTAACAATGAGCTGAGTGAAGCTGCAAATTCATCAATATGGGCGACACCTTTGTCATTTACCAGATTACGGAAATATTGCTTCTAGCCACTTTAAGGAATACAATGATTTCATCACCAACAGGAAAGACAAGCAAAACTAAAAATAAGACTCAACTTGCAATAAAACCAAATTGTGAGATGTGACAGGAGATGTGATTGGTGCAAACAGCCTTGCTTGTGCAGCATAGCATTATGGGATGTGGAGCTCAACAGTAAGAATCAGAGGCTGCATGTGTGTGTGTGTGTGTTCGTATACATGTTGTTGTGTTTGTGTGTCTGCTTTACCCATTTTAAACCTCACGCTTGGAGAAGGGGCTGGCCCGTCACCCTTGTTAGACACATGCACTCACACACACACACACATGCAGACCCTGTAGCGCTGCTCCAGCTGTGCTTTCGCTGCCCTCACCATTAATTTGTCTGACTCTTCTCTCATGAGACTGCTGCTTGTCACGGCCCCGCGCCCCAAAAAAGCCCCTCTGTCTGCGGTGGTGCTCCCACTGCCTGCTGAATCACATAGAGATGGGACTGAAAAATGATTCAGACTACACTCTGTTCTTGTTCAGTTCAAGTTTCCTCGTAGACCTTTGTCACAGCAGACATATTGACTTGTCATAGCTGCAAAGACGTCGGTGTAACTAATAGTATTAAAGACGGCTCTGTTCCATTTAAGGGTTGCAGCAAGCCGTGACATTGAGTCAGCGTGCATATGCGAGGGCTCTGGAAGCGACAAATCTAAATGGCATGCAGCCATCATTAATGTTATTAATTACACCTGTGCTTTTCTTGCTGTGACATTTAAAAATGTCAGCTGTGAAAAGGTCTGTTTGCTTGTCCGAGCAGTCACTTTGGCGGCTCTTCTTCCAGTAATCCCACAGGAGGTTGCACAAGAAGCAATGTGTTTTACAGTATGCTCCTCATTTGTTTGGAATAATAACAGCTGGCACATTAAAAGGAAAGATCGTCACCTACAGAAGCCCAAACTCAAGAAGAAGAAAACGCTGCTGTTTCATCAACAAATTGATGTGTCAGAATTCAATTTCCTGCGTTTTATCTTTTGTGCCTGTATTTGTCATCCACGCACATCTGAAGCAGCCATTTCCCATTTCAGGTTTATAATTTATCAGATGATCATTGGAGCATAAAGTTTAGTCAACCCAGTTATTACAGGCTCAGTCTCATTTGTTATGATTAAATAGTAGATTACATACTTCTAAATGTTTGAATTCTTTTAACCTTTTTTTTTTAATAGTAATGATTAGAGATGTTTCACATTATTTCATAACAGTCAGGGTCAGAGTTGTGATCTCTGTGTCTCTCTTTGGTACTTCTGTCTCTCTTGTCTCGTTGAAAGGCAGATGTTCGGCCAGATGTTTGTGCTTGTGTGTGTCTGTGTGTGTATCTTCACTGTACCCACACACACTCACTAAACCCCGGGAGCTCGTGTCGACACGTTTGGTAACTGTGGTCATTCATTATTGATTTGTTGTTGTTTGTCAATTACTCATCCATTTATTTTCATTCACTACTCACCCACTAATCCATTTCCTTTCTTTCTCTCAATCAATCATCATTAATTTTCGACATTTACAGTCATGTGTTCAGTCAGTCTTCCGTTTATTTGCACATTTATCACACACACGTTTCATTCATACATTCATTTATTCCTTTGATCTTTTATTGATTATTTCATTATTAAAGTATGTGCTCATCGATAGTCACTCATGGATTCATTCACTTACTCTCCTCCTATTAATTCTTCCACACATTAATCCATTTATTCATTCATATAAATTCATTTATTCACTCAGCTATGAACACTTAATTGTCTCTGCATAATACAGGTACATTAGCGCCATCATTAATGTGCTCCCTGAACCCACTGAAGAGCTGCTCTCTCACGCCAACCAGCCATTATAAAGACTAACAGTGGAACATAGAGTCAGTAAGAAAGGCGTAGCCCCCGTTAGTCCGTCTGTAGATAGAATACATAATTCAGCATGTGAAAAAGATCTCTGCATAAAGCTGAGGGCATTACATTAAAAATAACCTTTGCCCTGCAGGTTTTTATTTGTTGGACTGACTTGAACTGTAAGAGCTGGAATAGATGTATTTAGGGTCAGAGTGTCCTGTGGTTCATCATTAAAACTCCGCTCAGCCCGGAGCTTCTCTCTGAGGACCAGATGGGTCCATCAGGCTGAATCACACATACATAAAAACACTAAGACGCTCTGTCAACCTGATCCTCTCTCAGCATCACCCTCAATTTGTATTCATCTCTTCTCCTGTCACTCTGTTGGTTCATGCATTGTCCCTTCTCTGCCTCTTTATTATCATTAATAGCTTCGCTGCTATTCAGAAGTACACAACTGTTATAAAAGGAAAGAGAATCCACCATGTAAAACAGCAGATGATTATTTGGTTTATTAGTAATTTTCTATCTCTCTCGTGTAATCTTTTCCCTTCCTTCACCTTTCCCCTTCATCTCTCTCTGCCTGACAGATGTGAATTCTCTTAATCTGCATTCACAAACAGCTTGCGAATGAAGAATCTGTTGTTTTTGTCAACATGTTTTTTTTTTCTCTTTCACTGACGTAACAGAGTTGGTGAGGTTTACGCGCTGCCGTGCGGGATTACGCTCTGATCTGACAATGCTGGGAACAATAATGCTCTAAGCTGCAGATCTGCTGTGTTACTCTTGACTCTGCTGAAACGCTGCACTGACCGGGCGATTTCGGCAGCCTGTCTGCTTTTCTGAAAAATGAATCCTGAAGCAGTCTTTGACAAATCCAGATTAACAGTATGTGAGGTATTATTGCACAGTTATTTACAGAATCCAAGACTCTCAAACTGGATTAAAAAACCTTCTATCACACCTTAAAAAGAAACTTGTCACCCACTTTGTGACTGAAAAAAATGGTTGTGTCATATCTTTTAGTTTGTTTGGAACAACTCTCATTATCAATATATTCATGTTATTTTGCTTATTATTTGTATCATACATCATGTGTTCTGGTTGCAGAAGTTCATATGGGCATTGATTACAGTTTCTCAGTTTTTCATTTTGGAAATTACTCTTATTCTTTGCTTTGTTGCCAAAAATCACCATCATGTCAGTCGGTCTCATATGAAGCTGCAGCCAGCAGCCGATTATCTTAGCAAAACATAAAGACCGAGATTGAGAGAAGCTGCTATTCTGGCTCTGTCATACAGTAACAATATCTGACTACCAGCGCCTCTCAAGCTCACTAATTAACACATATGTTTAATCTGTATGTGAGCAGGAGTCCTGTCGTGACCCCCCGCAAAGCCTCGAATCTGTACAGGTTAAACAAATGACATCTAATATGTTAATTAGTGAGCTTCTGGCTTCATATTGAACAGACAGATATGAGATCGATCTAATTCTCGCCAAGAAAGCAAATAAGCACGTTTTCTCCGAAATGTCAAACCACCTCCTACAATTAAGATATAAACAAAAATCAAAATGAATCAACGTCAACATATTTTCCCACAGTGGATAAAACTGATGAAACAGGCTGTAGCATGATGGCACACGAGTCCTGCAGTTGAGAAAAGTGCTGCTACAAGTCGCCTTGAGGCAGTTTGAGATTCTTCTGATCAGCTGGACGTGCAGCGCAGCTACCTGACAGGCGAGCAGACCCGAGCAGAGGGCTGGAAACTAAAGATAGATTGAGAGTCCTGGGAGGAAAGCAGCCCGGCCGCGCTCTGACACTTCCCCATAAACACGGAGAGAAAGAGGAAATCCCAGCTAAGGTTTGATTTTAGTAACGTGTGACAGTGCGGGTCCCTCCACACCGCCTCTGCTGTCATCTTTTATTCATCTGCCACTCTGCAAATTCATATTTCATATCCACGGTGGTGTGTAAGTGTCTGTGTGTAAGTATGGGTTGACGTGGGAAGAGATTTGGAGGCTGGAGGGAGATACCTGTATGTGTGTGGCGTAAAAGGAGAGTATGATGAATTTTAGCCAGGGAGTGTTTTCGAGTCTGTCTCCGGCATCAACTGTGCATCCGACTTGTCACATGTCCCACGTAAATATGCTGTTGAGTTCGAGTGCAGAGTAACTGCTTTAGTCACATGTTTAAGGTGTTAGTGTGATTTTAAAAAAGAGATAATGAAGTGACATTTATGTGGGGTTCATTCCTACTTGTTAGATCAAAACAAAGACATCTCATACACAGCTTTGTGATGTGTGTGTGTGTCTTTGTGTGTGTGTGTGTGTGTGTGTGTGTGTGTGTGTGTGTGTGTATGTGTGTGTGTGTTGGGATGTGACAAATGGCCATGCAGCTGCGCTACTCAATGGAAACTAGATGCTTTAATTTAGTAACCAATCAGTGCGATTGATGGAAAACCAATTAGCCACAAACTAGCACACTAGTGAGTGTGTGTGTATGTGTGTGTTTGGGTGTGTTCAAGTTTGCACGTTTTGTACATTGTGCATGTGATCCTAATGTGGCAAAAACATAATTTCATAGATTGTGGTCAGGGTTCGAGCTCGACTGTTCCAATAAATGAAAGCCCTGCAATGTCCCTAACAAGGATAGCTGCACAAATTTGTGTGCATGTGGAGAGAGAGAGAGGGAGTTGTGTGTGTGTGTTAAATGAGGTTAAAAGCTACTTTTGGAAAGCAGAGCAGTTGGATAAATGGTTACAACTTCTTGATTGCCGAATAATTTTTTAATAGATACATGTACGTGCATATGAGAGTGTGTGTGTGTGTGTGTGTGTGTGTGTGTGTGCATGTGTGTGCCTTTGCGTGACTTTGCGTGTGCACATCCTGAATCACGCCATGTCCAATTAGGTCCATGATTGGTGTGTAACAGCTTCTATTTTAAACCAGTATGACAGAAATAGGAGGAGTGCATTTGATTAACCTTCTTTCAGCTAGAAGCCCTAATGGGGGGAATCATGTTTTCAAAAAGACATGAGGGAGGAGAGATCATCACAAAAACATCTGGTGACATCGTTTCTTCCTTCCAGCTGTTTCTTTTTTTCATTCACCTGTGTCTTTGTGAAGTAAAGAAGCAGCGCATACCATCGTTGCATCCTTATCTGCACTTTCAGGTTTGCTGAAATTGACACATCCATCTTCAGAATGTGCCACTGGGTCCTGGTTTAGATGATGGATGTCTCTGCGGGATCTGTCGAGGGTGTAATCAATGTTTCAGAAGGTGTATTTCTGAACAGCTTTACACAGACTACGTGCCTGTGCGAGCATTTCCAAGGGTATAGAATCGTCTTCAGAATATAATCATTTATCATCACCTCTTTATTCTGTCTCCATCTCTCACTCTCATTCCTCACTCTTCCAGACCTCGTTCATCTCTACAGTGTAGGTTTTAACCCCAGTCAGCTCCTGGTGAATATTGCATGTGATGTCTGGCCTCAATCTCAGATACAGTCAGACGTAGAGAACAGCAGGAAGACTGACCTTGCGTCTCAAAAGGAAGCATTACACCAGTGTTGCACTTGTGTGACGACATTGAAGTGACTGTCTACACTGGTTCTGTCCCGCCAGTGTACAAAAATTTAGCCAAGATATCACAGATACAAGTGCCGCCATCTTGCACTGGTGATGTCATCTGGAGCCAGAGTCTGTATGATAGTGATTGTTGAACTGAGGGGCGATACAAGGTTCTGCTCATACACCCACCCAGTGTTGGGAAAGTTCACTTTCTATATGAACTAGTTCAAAGTTCAGTTCAAACCTTTTAAAATGAACTAGTTCAGTTCATCGTTCATAATTCAAAATTGTCAACTAAAGTTCATGCTTCCCCAAAATGAACTATTTCGTTCTTTTTTAGTTCTTTTATTTATTTATTTTTTTACGTTGCCACGAGCTACGAGCTAATTCCCGACTGTATGGGAATTAGTTTCTCAGTAAACGCATCCTCCTTCCTTGCACAAATGTGAATTGTGACGAGACTGACGACCGCTTATGACGAAGTTGGTAGAGCGACAGGCAGGACTTGCGGTTGCCAGATCGGGTGGTTATCCGCGACATTTTAATGGTCGTTTACAATGTGTTTTTACTGTTTTAGCTTGGTTTTTCGCCGAGGGCTCTTGAAATCTGGCACGAACGTAATCTGAACGAAATCAGAGTGCCGTTCAAGAAACAGCAGAATGAGTGCGTTCACAATTTAACGTTCATCAAGCAAAAATGAACGGGACGTTCACGTTCACCCAAAATATGAATTAGTTCATGAATGAACGTTCTTTGAACGCGTTCGGGTACAACACTGCACCCACCTGACTCAGTCACCAGTCAATCACCGCTGTCACACCCCATTTTTCATAGCATCGATTACCAAATTGAAACCAAGCTTATCAGAAAATTGGACAGAGCAATCAGCGTGATCAGAACTACTCAAAATGACAGAAACCATCTTGTGTACTCGTCCACTTTGATGTTTCAGTTTAAGGTTTTTGACCTACGCTGCAGCCAGCCACTAGGAGGCATCGAGATGTTTTGGCTGTCATGTCATAAACAGCCCGCTCTCCTGCTCTGAGGTTGCAAAATGTAGATCAATGTATTTATTCATGTCTTGTTTATTGGATATCAACCTCAAATTTGCAATCATATTGTCGAAAAAAATAGACTTTAAGCGCAAATAAACGTAGGTCACGGTTACACCTGTGAGGTGCAAGCCTTCATGAAGCCAACACAGAAAGCTGCATAGATTGAAATGAGAGCGTATGTGTTGTGTTAGACATGCAAGTTAAAAACATGCCCACTAGGCTCACGGTCTAGATGCTAGGTGAGAGTCGACCCCTCTGACTGTAATGACACACCAGGTGGAGATTAACGTGCAAAACAGCTGCAGTTCTGTTTATCAGACTGATTTATGCTGCTTTGAACAGTCGAACTCTTCACAATGCTCAAGCTTTATTTCCATCACATGCACGGACGAAAGCTTTATGAGGTGTTTCACATTTACAGTTAAGGTATTAAGCTTTTCTTATCCAGAGAGATTTTAAGTATGAGCTCGGCAACATTAGAAGTAATAAGTTCAGTGAAGTTGGAGGAGACGATTATGAGGTTTGATGGCTCAGTTGTGTCGGTGCTTATTATACCACAGAATAGTTTAGGACATGACTCACTTCACTAGCTTCTACATTTAGAAAAAATGTGCAGCAGCTTTCTACTTTAACATCCGTCAGATTCTGCAGTGAAACCTGACGGATGTTAAAGTAGAATGAGGCAGATAGAATGAGACAGATCTGATAACCAGCAGCAAGTGAGACTCAAAAAAAAACAAAAAACAAAAAGATGACTGAAGTCTGACCTGATGCTCACGTTCAACATTTCTTTCATGTATTTTTGAAGAGTATAAATTGTAGACTGTAGATAGATGGAGTGCTTTTGATGTCAACCAAAGATACCTGGCAGTTTTTTTTTATTAATATTTTATTAAGTCAGATATGTTGTATGCCCCAGATATATTAGGATATTTTCACTAAACCAAGCAAAGTCAAACTTGAGGTGCTGAGGTGAATTACAAATTGAACAGGTTAAAGGTTTCCTGGGAGAAAAATTCCTGAGGCACCAATTTTATAAACAACTATAGGTTTAGGTGCACGACTCAGCTCAGTTGACTTTATTAGTCCCTCATGAATCTGCTGTTAATTACATTGGCAAAATCTATTGATGCGCAGTGACCTGTTGGCTTTCGGGGCCCCTGGGTCTTTGGGGGCCTGTGGCAGGTTTCTCCTTCTCCCAGCTGGTAATCAAGCAGAACTCCTGAACTGGAACAGCAGTGGCAAGTGTAACACCTTGAAAGACCAACCCCCCTTCAGACTCAGTATCTTACTAATGGAGTAATTATTGTTCTACATATCACTTAGACGTCTATCATGAGCAGTGGAATCAGCATTTTGGGAATTTCAGACAACATTCTCATGACTGTCCATAAATATTACAAAACTGTTCCTTTAACTTTTGAGGCTTAGGTGTCATAAATTTAGATTTGTTTTATTAGATTTTTTTTCCACTCAGCTGCACATGAACAGTATAGAAGCATAGAAAACCAACAAACATCGAATCAAGTAAAAAATAATTTTTGTGCTAGTGTGCTAAGGACACAGTTCTTCTAATTAATTTGCAAAGACAGCTTAAGGAAAACAACACAATGATTAGAGGACAATTACAAAAGTATGGTTAAGGAACAAGAGGATGTAAAATGTGTGTGTATGGGTGTGTGCTTGTGATTTGACAGTTGCTGATGGTTCAAGTATTTATCTACTAATCAGAATTCATTACATGTCTCCACTGAGCTGATGGCTGCAGTATCTCTGAATGCGATGTGTGATCCCCCAAGGCAGCGTTTAAGATCCTTGACAGATCTTCCTTCTCCATGTCCCTGCTTATATCCTCCCTGGATTCCTCCCTCGCTCTCCCCCACCTTAATCACCATTGATCTCCACATGCTTTGCTCTTCTTCCCTCCTTCACTCCCTGTTTCCTCCTCATCTTGGTTTTCTCAGCTCTTATCTTTTTCCTTCATCTTCCTTTTCCCTCTTTTAATTTCCTGTATCCCACCTACTGTGTTGCTATCTCCCTCTTTTCCTCGGAGCTTCGTACAATGCGTCCACTTTTTCTCTCTCTCGTCTATGTTTTATTTTTTCCCATCCTTGCATCGATTCTGCTCGTCGGATCTTCTCCCTCCCTCGCTCCCTTGGCTCCTCCGTTTGTCTTTGTCTTCCCTCGTTTCTGATTTCACTCCCTTTAGCCTTCACTTCTTAACTTGTCTGCATTTTTGCCTTTTTCAATCAGTCTGTTCTCTCTCATTCTCTGTCTTCTTCCTTTCTTTCTGTCCTTCATCCTTTCTCATATCCTCTAATAACTCATTTTTATGGTTTTTCATCGCTCGTTGTTTGACTCCATCCTTCCAGTCCTCCCTTTTGTTCCTCCCTTGTCTTCTGTTCCTCCTCCCTTTCCTCCCCTCCTCCCATCTTCCCTCTCATTATCATCTCACTCCCTCTTTCCTCCTGCATTCCTTCAGTTCCTCTGATATCTCAGTTGGAGCTTGTGTCTTTCCCACCTTCTCTCTCCCTCTCTTTGATTCTTTTCATCCATCCCTCCATCCATCTGGCCTTGGATATTGAGGTTTGTCTCTCTCTCTTCCTCCCCTCCATTCTTCCCCCATATACTTCCCAGTATCTATTACGAACCTGTTATGTCTTTGCATTCCTTCCCACCTTTTTTCCAAAGCCTCAAACAAATGTTGATTCTGCTCTCTCTCTCTCTCTCTCTCTCTCTCTCTCTCTCTTCCCATCTCTCTCCTCTCTCTCCTGAATATCTTACCTCCATCCCCCTCCTCCATGCCGGGCAGAGATTAGATGAAAAAGGAATGGGAACAACTGTCAGACAAGGTCTCTCTCTCTCTCTCTCTCTCTCTCTCTCTCTCTCTCTCTCTCTCTTGTCTTTGAGAAGCTGAGGAATTTAAGAAGCATTTTATTGATTGTTCCATCGAGGCAGCATTTTCATGTGGGGAAGGAATATGTGTGTGTGAGTATGTGTGTGTTTGAACACTTGTGCGTACAATCAAACACGGTTGCTGCAGGATTCTGTGCACGGCTTATGTTTGTATGAGTGTGTGTGTGTGTCCATGCAACCGCTGTATTGGTGACAAATTAGTATAAGATGCAGGAGCTTTCTCTTCTGTCTGACTTAGGTTTCATTTATCTGTCAGCGTTTGTCATGCAATACTTCAACAGCACAATAACAAAATTTCACGATGATGTAATACAATTTTCAAAACCAAATGAATATTTTCCCAACATTTATTTTCCATTATTATGAAAGCAAATAATGATCTGTGCACCATCATTCAGAGGCTGTGATGCTAACGCTACCTACTCTTGTATAATGGATGTCTCATATAGGATCGTTGGTGTTGTTGTTGTGAGACATGCATTAAGTTAGGAGCAACGAAAAGCAGCCTTTTTCTCTATGGAATTTGGCATGGCTGTGTCTCCCAACAGACATCAAGGAATTCTTCAGAAGTAAAAACTTGCCCAAACTTGGCCAAGTTGGAGACACCAGTCAAAGTATCTGTTCCTCTTGCTTGTGACAGTTCCAAGAAAAACTAGTCGAGAGTAAAAAAGCTTTCAGACGACAACATGATCCTGTTGGAACTTGCACTAGACAAACATCCAATAGATAACAATAAGTATAATTACAGTTAGTCTGCAGTCTCTGTTTATGTGACCATCTTTAATTCATGTTGCGAAGTCACCGAGTCCAGCACACACTCCTCACTACATCTTCCTCTATTCATTTTTAATACAGGAATCAAATCTCATTCTGCTCCTCAAAGGGCTGTATTTATTCTTCCTCTCTACTACATCCCTCTCTCCATCTCTCCATCGCTCCTTCCATCTCTCTCTCCATGCCGTGAGTAGGCGGACACCGTCGGAGGTGAGAAGCGAGAGCGCGAGTGTGTGCCGGCAACCATGGCAACCCTGTCCTAATTGGCCAATGGCCTGGCAGGATGATTGTCAGCTGTTGTCAGCGAGGGCTGTTCATGCAGACAGGCAGCAGGGTTGGACGGCCCCAGATGGGTCCTTCAGATGTAAGAAGAAGAGGAACAAGGAGAAGGGTTTATTCTCTCTGCTTTCAGTTTGAGTTTGGAAATCAATTTTTTTGAGAAACTGAGGCTCTTGTTGGAGCGGATGAGTAGTTTGCTGCCTGATGTGTGTGTGTATGTCCAGTGTGTGCTTGTGTGTTTGCATCCATTAGCTGTGTGTGTTGGTTTCACACTCTTGTTGTTGAAGCACAGCGGCATCACGTTCAAGAGACAAAGCCCTCGAGCAGCCATAAGATTTATAACTTGTTTGTCGGGAGCAAAGGAAAAGAAGGCGAAAATATTGTTCTGTTGTTTTAGAGCCCAAAGAGGGAGGAGGTCCGGTGGATGGACGGGTTCGTTTCCTCTTGACAGCCAACGTTTGATTCTTCTAACCAAGACATCGGTTGTTCTGTAACCTCAACAAGTTATCATTACTCTAACCATGAAAACAAAAAGTTCCTAATTTAACCAAACCCACAATCCCAACTCCCAGGGTCTAATCAAACTGTTTCTTTGCCCAAATCTAACCAAACATTTTAAGTTCCTGAATTTCATTTTGCAACTGATGTATTTTCTATCATTTCTATTCTTTGTGTCTTTATGTATTTATGAGTGTGTGTGCGTGTGTGTAGGTGTTTATACAGTTGATGGATGGCTCTGCTCGGCCTCCTACTGAGCCAGCATGATTCCTCTCATCATCTTCTTTCTCTTTTTCACTTGTTCTCTCTTTTATTCATGACAGAATCAGGGTGGTTCTGCTCTCTCTCTCTCTCTCTCTCCGTTCTCTCATTATTTACCTGTTTTCTTTCAGCAGTTATCTTTTTGTTCGTGTTTGCAGTCATTATGTAGAAGCAGGTGTTGCTTTTCGCGATCAGACACAGTTTGTTTCTGAGTGGTCTTTTCTAGTTTGCTGCCTTTTTTCTTCCTAATTATGCAGTTTTTTTTGCCAAGTTTACATAAACTCCTCACTCGGTATGATTATTGCTGCCGTGTACATTGTTGTTACATCCGTGTGTCTCAGCTGTAACAGATGTTGTGTAGTTAAACTAAAACTGACTCACTGCGTGGAAGTGTTGAAAGTGACCTTTGCAGCGGTGAACCGCCGAGATGTTTGTCTTACACGGGCTGTTGCACGTGTGGAAATGTTAAAACACAGCTAGTGCTCTTTTTGAAGGCTTTCTGCTGACTAACACAAGCCGCACACACACACATACATGCACGTACACACACACACACTTACAAACGGAAATATGATTTTCCAGCCAAGGAAGGGCAGACGGAGCCGATAAAAAGATGTTTTCCTCTTCATCACTCTCCTTTCTCCTTCTCTTCCTCTGACTCACAGCTTTTTTTCATTCTTTTTCCTTTAGCACTTCACACACACACACACACACACACACACTCGCTCTCTCTCTCTCTCTTTCTCAATCTCCCTCCCTCCCACACACACACACACTCACTCCCCATGTATGTCTCACTCACGTTCTGTCAGTTTCTCAATGTTTAGAGAAGCAGTGTAAACTAGCTGCATATTTTCCATGACTTCAGGCTCTGGGTGCAGAATAACCTGCCTCACCAGTCTACACACACACACACTCACACAATGATAAGTGTATGTGCACATACCCAAACAGAGAGTCGCAGTAAATGGAGCAAATCATTACAGTGAAATCACAGACTGGTCTTGGTGCGTACAGTATACAGAGACAACATCAGCGTAAGTGGAGCGCATCGTTCCCGTGATCTGATAGTACAGACTGGAGTTGTAGTGGGTTCGCAGCTTTCAGGAGAAAACACAGGTTAATGTTAACTGATATCTTCGAGGTTTCACAGAGCCAATCAGAAACAAATATTTTCCATGTTGACAGTTTAAAATGTTCAATCAATCAACAAAAGATCGAATGCAAATATTCCAAAATGAGCATCAGACTATTTGGTGTTTTTATCTGTGTATATGGGACAAACCGTAACTACAGTATTATTCATAAAAAAAGTTAAATGCACTTGCTCTGACCCACAGTGACGTGCGCTGCCACGACAGGCATAAATAATACACACACACGTGCACACTCAGACACACACAGCCCGTCCCTTCACTGTTTTGTTGGGCTGTTTAAGAAGCTTGTATCTGGCTGATTCTCCACTCTGCTCTGCTTTGATGTGGAACTGATGCAACACTCCATCAGGGAGCATTAATATTATATCACCGCACACACACACACACATTAATGCAGGCCTATGAGCTGATGCATTCCCACACACACACACACACACACTCACAGACTCAATTCCTAATCACACATGCTGCATGCTCAGGCTGCTGCATCGCTTCACTGCAGCAGTCTCTCTCTCTCTCTCTCTCTCTCTCTCTGCTTCTCGTTCCACACAGTTAAAGTTCACATAATTAATGCAGTCATGCAATAATGACATGAAAGTAGTTCTCATTATGAAGGTATTAGGCGAGTGTGTTTGTTGTCGCATGTGTTTGTGTGTGCGTATCGTACTGGCTTTGTGTGTGTAATTTGTCTGCCCCCTACTTACAGACTACTGCCTCATACCAACCACAAACCTGAGCTCTGTGTGTGTTCGTGTGCCTTCATATTGTGTTACTTACTCGTTTACAGTGAAAATAGATAGATGGATAGATTGAGAGAGAGAAGGTTAATAGAGGAATCCCTCACTGAATTAAATACAAATAAACCACATGTGAAATTTACTTACTTTCTCTCTTTCTCTCTGTATGTGTGTGTGTGTGTGTGTGTGTGTGTGTGTGTGTGCAGGACAGTGCTCGTAAGTTGTTAAGTGCTTCCATATGAGACGCACATGCACGCACACACACACTCACACGGGGGAGTGAAAAGTTTCCATGTTTAGGCTAAGTGAGCTTTAACATGACAGATGTTGACTGTTACTGTAGCACTGTAGCCTACTGTGTTCCTGCACACACACACACACACACACACACACACACACACACACACACACACACACACACACACAGTACTATTTTTAACCTTTTTTATGACTTTGTGAACACAAAGTGTAAAAGGACACATACACACACACACAGTCATTTGCAGATGGAAAAAGTGTAAGGAGACACATTTACACAGAGGGTTTTCTCTGCGCTGGTACATTTTCCAGTGGCACTGTTCTCAGTCCAGATCATCACTGTTTCACAATTGCAGCTGGTGGTAGAAGAGTCCATGTGTTGGTGGTTTCAGTGTTTAAACTTCAGTTGACAGATTGCTTCCTTTGGTTTATAACATTCTTTTAAAAGCGAGTTTGATAAAGTCAAGCCAAAAACAAGTTGTGTCGTTTTTTCACTTACTGGAAATTTGGGTTTTTGCCTGGCAGCAGAAACACTCAAGTGTTTTGGTTTGATTTGTTTCTCGCTGGGCTGATGTTCAGTAGAGGATTTATTTCATTGACTGAAATTTGTGCAAATGTGGCACAGTCATTTTTTTTTAGCTTTTTAAACTCTGAGCCAGAGCTTTTAGAGAATCAAAAGAACGAGCACCACAATAGTTTCAACAATGTGCCTCTTTAATTCTGCTTCTTCTGTAGTGTTGATTGAGTTTGCAGTTGTTCAAATCAAACCCTGAAATGCATCGCGACTGATGTTACAATTATCACAAACACTAGAGCTCTCCCTCTGCCACAATGAAATCTAACTCTAATCTAAACTAAATCTAATCTAGAGGCTATAATTACAACAGAACTCTATTGCAATAAAGGAGCTCTGTCATACAGTAAACACGCTGACAGACATTAAAAGTAATAGATGGAAAATGGTGCCCACACTACAGCCTTCCGTTTTCAGCATTATGTAAACACAAAAGAGTCGTGTCAGATGTTGAGGAAGACATCAAACAGCTCGTAGTAAGGCCGCTGCAGCTGTGTGCGGAGGAGAGCTTCACTGAGGCTGCTTCAGAAGCCGCTCTCCATGGAAAACCTGTGCTGGATCCGCTCTGACAGATTGGGGTTGAAATTTTCCTTTAGGATGGCTTGAAACAAAAAACCACTGAAACATAGCAAAAAATAGATGGCACTAAAGTTTATTATGAGAGTGTAATCCAAGGCACACACACACACTCACACACTGATGGGCAGGAGTGTACAAATATTTAAATGCACTCGCAGGCAGAGCTCCTGTTAGCATAATCACAATGACATTATGGTTGAATATCTTCAAGGATTGCTTACGTGAGGATGTAATTTATCCCAGCAAACACACGCATGCTGACAAAACACACACACACACACACACACACACACACACCAAGCATCATTAGATCAGAGAGCCAAATCATCAACAGCCAGAGGCATGGCTTTATAATTTCATTCTTATTCTTGTGAATTAAAAAACACCGTAGTGCAGATTAAGCCAACAGCATCTTCACTGGAGCCTTGATGAACAGAAAACACTAATAACCACTATCCTAAGGTCCAATTGGCAATTTGAGAAACTGTGATGTCGTTGGCTGTGTTGACTTAAACTGGTTTATTTAGCAAGCCGTAAAATATGAGAAACAAAAGTCCGACATTCATAATCTTTCTAATAAGAGAAAATAATTTAAAGAAAATAATCTGAATGATACTCGATTTACAGCCCACAGGCCAGACCTGGGCCAGGATTGTTGGGTGGTCCGCTGACCGTTTCTTAATTCACAATGAAAATGAATTGATTGACGCTTTATTTGTTTTTTTATTTTTTGTTTGTTTATTATTATTAAGTCAGTAAATGTTGAGTAATGGTCCTTGGTTGTTACATGAGAAGTTGCATTAGCCTATCAGAGATCTGTGCAGTGAGCAGAAGCGCTGACTTTGCATAAAAACATTGAGTTAAATGAAAAATGGACAAACGAATTTGGCTTTATTTTCCCACCTCAGCCAGTCCCTAAACCACGGGGCTTAGTTTGCAATTGACGATTGCTGTTTGCAAGCTCGCTAATATCATGAGTCAAAGCATCGTGAGTCAGAGCCTGCTAGCTTCAAAGCAGCATTCCAAACTTGTAGTGTCTCAATAAAATCGAGGACTAAGACGTTGTCATTTTATCAAGCGGCAACCTCCGCCGCTGAAAAATGAAGCCAATGCGGAAGTGCAAAAAAGCTGCAGTTCCTCGAATAACCGCTAGAGCAGGCTGCAGAAGGGAGTCAATTACATTTGAGCCCCATGTTAAAATGTCCGATTTTACGACAGAAAAAAAAACATATTTACATCCTGGTTCAAAACATGGCTCTAGTCTCATAAGCTGTTTTTCTACTCCATGACAACTCTGGGGAGGGCGAATTTTTTTATAAGGTGTTCGTTTAAAATATACAGCATACATCATTATGCACAATTCATAGCTGTCAATCTAAGTGGCGCCACTTTGATTGACAACTAGCCACTGACGGTCTAAACGGCGTCACCCCGGCTAAAATAGTCACTGAGTTTGGGAAAGAGATCGTCGTGGGGTTAGCCGGCTAACAACGATATTTAGCATTTAACCTAGCTGGTTAGCCGTAGCTAGTTTGATTATTTCGAATAAAGCGGCTTTTTTCAGCCAATAGCGTTCATTCGACCCGCCTCAGCTCCGCCCTCGCTCCACCTCTTTGTCCATATTTGGAGTAAACGGAGGTAGGCTACCAAGATGGCTACGCACTACGATTTGCTTCTTTTTTGCTCTTCAGAAACCTATGGGTGACGTCACGGACACTACGTCCATATTTTATGCAGTCTATGCATTTTATCTGATAAATATCTAACATGTTTATTAACTTCTGTCATTTAGCAGAAGTGTTTCCCTGAGGTACACCATACATCAGGGGTGAAAATGATGTACAAGAGGATCTTCACCTCTCAATCTCCACAGCTGCTTTAATCTTCCTCTGGATTATACCTCTTTGTTTCTTCTCTCTCTAACCACTTGTTTGGCTCAACTGCTCTCCTCTCTGAGCCCAGCCCTCTCTTACTAAACGATCTCTCTCTCTCCTCTTTCACCCTCGTCTCATTTTCTCTGTTAGATTAAACCACAGACTTTGCTTTGCTTTGACCATCTGTCTCCCAAAATCCAGGCTTCTTAAGACTCCTCTCAGCTCTTCAATTTTAATCAGCAGGTCCCTGCACCTAGAGAAAAAATGAAATTGAATCTCGTAAGGCTTGGGGGATTTTCACTACTTCTCCACGAGTGTGTGAGTTTCAGTTACGAATGAGCTTGATGCCGAGTGAGAAAGTATTGTGACAAACACTAATGCATGTACGTCAGTCATTCAGTCGGACACCAACCCCAGCATTTAGTGACCAGACTGTCAACCAAGCAGCCAGTCAGAGAATCAATACGCCAGCGAGTGATTTCATTTATCCATCCATCAGTTACAGATTATCTTTATCCCACTCAGCGTGTCCTCTCCCTTTATACACTCCGCTCACTCCGTTTCTCCGTCCCTTTCACAGTCTGTCGTCTCTCTCGCCTCCATCTGTGCGTGTGTGTGTGTGTTGCTGCAGGTGTGTGGGCGTGTGTTGTGATCGCGGAGGTGAACTAGTTGTATTGAAATGTGCTGAAAGAAATCTGCTTCCGCTGGAATGTACAGACCAGATCGCAGCTCTTTCAGTTTGATTGAGTGATTAGAAAATTTTAATCCTGCATCAGTCAAAGTCCACTAATTGACAAGTTAGGCCTTAAATGTAATCACCTGTGTCTGCTGCTGATTCGCTGTTTGGGCTGAATGTAGAAAGGTGATCATGCTGAGACTGGAGCCTGTGATTTTACTTCACGTTCATTAAAAGTGCTCTGATCGAGTTAATTTGTAGCAAAGTCAATTATAATCAAAGGTTGTCATTTAGCTGGACCCCCCTCCCCCCACTGGCTCTGAGGGGACCCAAACTGCACTTTTTCACTCCACTGCCTTAATAAATACAAAAATGCATGATTATTTCACTGCTGTCATTGCTGCCAAAAATCAAAGCAATTTGAGACTAATGCACGGTCAAATGTGTCGTCTTGTCTCTCAAACTTTCCACGCTTCACAGAGCGAATACAGTTTGGTATTAATGAGCATCTGGACAGATCAAAAGTCCTGATAGATATTGTCGGAGTGAGCAGAGCTGAATAAAAATTAAAAGGCTCAGTCCCTTAAATTAGTTGTGGCAGCTGTGCAGCCTGTAACCCCACACAAACCTGTGATAAATGAGCACATTTGAATGCCAATGAACTGAGGTCCAGAGTGTCTGCTTTTGCTTCGACTTTGCTTTCATCCGCGCTGCTGCACCATTAACCAACAGCTACACATCTATTCATGTCGAACACAGCTGACTGACCAAAGACTTTAACTTCATTGCACCCAAGAGAAATTTGTCTTTCGGCCGGGCGTCAGCAGAAAGCACTAGAACATAAAATGCATAAAATATACTACATGAATATGTAAAGCACAGACGGCTTGTCAAACTCTAATTGTACTGTAAAGTGAATATTAAATGGAAAATAGTTGCATTGCTAATTTGAATAGGTTGTTTGTCCTGTTTGCATTTCATTAATGTAAATTATTAATTAGCACTATTAGGAAAATACTAATGCAGGAAACAACTGTATCCGCCTCCTGAAATCCTCCTGGCTGTGCGCTGTAACATCCGTATATGCATTTGTAGTATCTTGTATCACCCACATATGTTCAGAATAAATGATAAACAGTGTGAATGCAGGTCTAGAGTAGAGAAATTTTGTTGTTGGTGAGCTCTCTCTTTCTTTCTCTTTCTGTCTCCCTTGCCTCGGGCGACCCAAAACCCAGCTCTTTAAATGTCAGAGAAAGCAGAGGCCATCAGTCCTGCAGTGGTGTAAATACTGGCTGCTGTTTATCAAAGGTCACACCCAGCTGGGGTCACGTGGGGGGGGGGCCGGTAGACCTCGGCATTTGTACACCTTATCCAAATCTCAACGTTCAAGCCAAGAGCCAAGACTTTTATTGTGTATCAGACATGTTTGTGTTAGATTATTATGAATCTTACAACTGGAATGGAGCCTGAAAACGAGAGGGAAAAACCACCGGTATGTTGAATGAAGAAAGCTGAATAAAAGCAATTTCTCATTTTCAAATCAAACTCTTCAAGCATCTCTCTGATCTCACCAACATTTACACGATGCACTCCTGTATTCACTGTGTGTGCGTCCCTGCCAGCCTGTAATAGCCTGCAATTCTCCCGGTCCTGAGGGAGAGGCAGGCAGCCATCTTGGCTCATAATGACAGTCGCTGCGAGAGACTGGAGAAATCCAATAGGCCCTGAGAAGCAAAGACTTGTGCATGTGTGTTTGCGTAAATCCCATAGGTCTTGTATGATCCAGTAAGTCCAGACTGGAGGTCATTGATCCTTCACCAATAAAGCCTCAGCAGCCGGGGTCACACAATACGACATCGATCGTCGGCAGATAATCTGGTTTTTAGCCTGCAGCTGGCCTGAGCTGACCACCGGCGCTCAGACCTCTGAGCTCGTTCAGGAGTTGACTCTCGTGATTATCCTGCTCTGGTGCATTAGTGCGAGAATCAACATAGATCTGCACAGACATCCTGTATTAAAAGCAGGGAAACACACTAACCTTTAGTTCAACTCTTCACCTCTGAATGGTTTTTTTCATGCCAGAGTATAAGTGTTTAAAATGATGTACAATAATAATTATTTTATTTGTCCCATTGGAGAATTTTTTTCACTCTAATTTTATTTTTACACACACACACTCACATATAATGGCATCTCTCCAGCTACCTTCCCCAAGCCAAGCCCCTGAGGACCGAGCTGTGCCGCCCCCAGATGTGATATTCGTAATGAAACCCTTCATCTGTGTAGATTCAGAGCCACACAGGTCCATTACTCTGCTCCAAAAACTCCTCAGGTTTCACCTCTGAAACCTCAGCACTTCTATTCTGAGATGTTTGATGCCATCGGTGCCTTGCTGCCTGGAAAACAATGCTGTTGTGTGTGTGTGTGTGTGTGTGTGTGTGTGTGTGTGTGTGTGTGTGTATAGGCTGTAACATTACCGTCTCTTTACGTTTTTGGCCCCCAAATAATAACAGCAAAGTAAGAAGCTTAATTATAGATGGTTGTAATGTTTGTATTCAAGTTCGTCAGAGTCTGTTTGAGCTGTAAGAAAGTGTGAGAACATGTCTGTTTTCACACATGCACAAAGATATTCATTATATAAACGGCTCCACTTTCACACTCATGTACATAAAGGCTGTCTGCGTACGCTCGCATGTATGCACCTACAGACGACACGCATGCACTCTTCACACATCCACACAGCCTCTGCACAGCAGGTTTGACACTTTGCTCCAAATGTAATTTTCCAGCCAATTAGCATCATTATTGCATTGTTAATTTTTCAACCTCCCTCGGTGTCTGACTGGTCTGGGAATGGGGATGGATGCTGAGATTTCTTCCCACTGGGAATCCACCTGTTCACTTCAACCTACACACTATAGGAAAACAGTATGTTCTTCTGTCTCCGTCTGACTCTGTTTTCTGTCACTTTATTTTAGTTGAGTTGATCTCTGGTTTCTTTGGTGAATGGAAATGGGGAAAAAAATATTATGCATTTTGGCATTATGAAATTTCTGATAAATAGACAATGACATTGGAAAAATATTGTATATCTTTTTGCAAAGTACTTCTAGAATATGACCATGTCCATACGTGTCCAAATGATTCTAAAGCATTTATGTTTTTGACTCACTTGGGGATCGAGCAACAAACACTGATATTTTATCGCCACATAAAGTTGATATTGGATGACATGGCCTATTTACACATCCATCATTTATTTGGAGTCATGCATCTGTATCTGTTCATTCTCCACAAATTCCAGAGGGAAATATCTGTTTAATTGTTAAATGCTTTGCAATAATCCTCAGCATTGTTTGTTGCGGTTTGGTTATTGTGCAGTGGCTTAATAAGAGAAAGAAAGAGCTCCAAGCTGCCAAAAAAAAGTAAACAGTGAGAGTGAACAGTAAAGTTGTCGCCTTAAAAACCAAAACAACGAGCTCAAAGATGCTAAAATGCTACATAGCTTTTTACATTGTATTAAACCTTTTTACCCATTGTCATCCATTGGTAATATAAGAATAGAAATTGTTTGCTGCTTTAAAGAACAAAACAGTCTCAAACGTAAATTCAGCTTGAGTCACAGTACGTTTTTCCAAATTAGCTTGAAAGTCTGATGGAAAGTTGTTCTTATTTAGGAAGAAGTGTTTGTGTTTTTTATTGCAGCAGCAGATGTGGGGGGGGGGGGGGTTTAAAAAAAGATAAACAACAATAACCCCCTGATGTTTAACACAAATTGAACCCCTGCACCTTCATTTGTTAGCTGCTGCTTTGATAATAAACACCAATTTACCTGCTACCCGTAAGTCAGCAAGTCGCCCACAGACTAAAGAGGATGGATTCACTTTAATGAGACCTCAGGCAGACAACTTAAGAGCATTAGGACGAGGATGGAGGAGTTTTTTTTAGTACATTTATATCAACATGGTAACTGTTCGGGCAGTGGTTTACTGTTAATTTGCGTGTCACTGAGAAATCCTCCTGGCTGCGTTTAGGAATCTGTTTATTTAACGAGTGACATGAGAGGGAAAGTGGGAGAAGAGTTGAACTCCAGGAGCAGATGGGGTGATAATTACGGAGTTGCTAATGAAACAGACCAAAGAGGAAACAATTTCTCAGTTGGTTGCGCAGGCGAACGCTTGCTCACGTACACACACACACACACATACACAGATCTCCAGCACACACACACACATGGGTTTGGTAGTTTGTTACTCGTTATATACACATAAAGTTACACCTACATTATATACACATTGACAGATTACTCCCACACACACACACACACAGCAGTGTTTGCAGCTGCACTAGCACTGCTCCCATCGCCTCCAGTCCAACAGTAAAAAACTCAATAAAGACAGAGAGACGGCTTTTACTTTTTTTGTGTGCATTGTCTCTTTTCTTTGCTCCAATTCCAATCATTGAAAGAGGTCAGTGATAGTTCAACTAAGTTTGAGTGTATTTGAATGTATTTTATATCTATATATTTAAGTGCATTTATTTGTTTACTTTTTTATGCATTGGACATATTATATGCAGTTTAATTCATTTTGCTCCTGGAAACCAAATATGATAGATAGATAGATAGGTAGGTAGGTAGGTAGGTTGATTGATTGATTGATTGATTGATTGATTGATTGATTTTCTTTATTGTCCCAAACTGGAAATCCGATCAGCCAAGAGGTCAGTTTCAGTTGCCTCTCCGTTTGCGATGTGTCATTTTAAACGCCAGCTGTTGCACAATGCAGCTGTTGCAATAAGCAGAATTTATATTGATGTTGTCCGAGCAGTTTATGATGTGAGCATAAAATGATGATTTGATTTACGGCTTCAATACAGGAGGCCGGGATTTACTGCTCCTGATGGTTAACAGCCTGGTTTTATGAGCACAATGAAATCAGTATAGAGAAAAACAAGAGAAATGTCAAAAAAAAAAAAAAAAAAAAAGGGCAACTAAAGTGCGTTTGCACCTATTTCAGAACCGAATCGTCAAATAATCATGTAGAGGTTCAACCTGCTGAGACTGAGGAACCAGAGAAGTGGCCGGTTCTCGGAGTACGACGCAGCCAGTTATCTCCTACTAACAGTGTTTCCAGGTTTATCCGCCTTAGTGTGGACATGATGTAAGTCCTGTCATCTCCCAGCGTGCGTGTTTCTCGGCAAAACAGGCAATAAACAAGAACAGCAGTAGGAGGTGTGTAAGTGTGTGTGTGTGTATCTTAGTTGAAGACGAGAAGTTGCCAAGTCACGAGTTGTTTACCTTCCAGGCGAGGTCAAAGACTCTCTGAATCCCTCGATCTGTGCTTCTGTCTCCGTCACACACACACACACACATTACATAATTAGAGTATACATACGTCCTACACATAATCAGAGTCTCACGCTGCTCCCAGCAGCACCACACATTTCAATATTTTACTCCATGTGATGTTTGAACTTGCAGAATTACATGTCAACACGATCCAAAAGTAAGCCTCAGAATTCATTTGAGGATGCTCGCTGACTTGCTAAAAGTAAGGCAGAAAATAAATGGACATAAGCAGAACGTAAATTTCAAGCTTTTCATACTTTACACATGTTTCAAATGGATGAAAAACGACCTCAGATCCAACACAAATCAAATTGGAATCTCAACATTTGTTTCATTCAACAGCTCAGGTGATGAATCTTTGAGTGAAGCATTAGTTATAAACCATTCAATCCTATGTCAGCTGTAGTTTCCTTCTGACCTCCTACACATAAAACCCACAGCTAAATAGAAACGGCTTTGCGAGGAAAGTAATTCTGGCAAATAAAAGAAATAGATTCTTAGTGCGTGAGTAAATTCCTGGATTTCTGAATTGCTGATATTGCACGTGTTGTCAGTTTCTTTTCATTCACTGCTTTCGATTTCATTTAACCTTGACGTCCAGATTCCAGACTGGACGTATATGAAATGTGCTGAGGCGCAAGTGTCAGCTCACATGTAATTCGCATGTTCTGCACGACACTGAGTCGACACGGTTGCAGCTTCAGTGTGAGACAGTGGACTGTCAGTGTGTTAGTCTGTGTGGGGAGAGTGTGACCTCTTCCCCAGGTAGGTGTCGGGGTGTGATTGACAGGTGTCCGCTGACATCAGAGAGGAAGCGAGTGGTTTGTCACAACAGGCGTCCGTCACTGTCACATGATGATGATGTTAGTTATTCTGAGAGCGAGAGGTGCAAAGTCTGTGTGGGTTTCCAGACGAGTTTGCTTCTTGTTGTGGCGAGAAAATGTTCCATAAATTCAGAAACCCTGAAGAAGCTCCTGTGGAACAACACCATGTTCAAGATATGGAAAAGATACAGACAGTTAAAGCTTTGATATTGAATATGTCACAAAGAGGAACGCATGCAAAAATATAATCTAAAAGGATTAT